>RJWT010039908.1:0-12580 GCA_004365215.1 Cuniculus paca | reverse complement strand
TTTTTTTTTTTTTTTGCAGTACTACGGATTAAACTCTGTTCAGAGTCATATCCCCAGCCCTCTGAAGACAGGGTCTCAAAACTTCCACCATGCCTAGTTCCAACACAGGACTTTGGGGGTTATTTTGTCCACACTGGTTAAATCTTAAGAAACACATAATTATTGTTTTATTTTTTAGACACAAGAAAATACATCATGTACCTATGTAACAAGACAGGTAGGGAATGTGTCCAGTGCAAGGATTCACACTTGTGCATAGAGATGATTGTCTACTCAGTCTCTGGTAACACCAAAGCATCACCACATGGGGTTCTTTTTCCTATAAAACAACTCTGCTGTGTGACATGGCCAGACCACTGGTTGGGAGCTTCTTGAGGGCCAGCTGGGGGGCAGAGATGCTCACAGACACCATGATTGTGGGTGGCTTTTGGGAGGGGCCACATAGGGAGGAGTTGCTGAGCTCTAGAAGGCCCCCTCTCTCAGTAGGGGATGTCATTTTGATAGTACTGGATCATGTCATAGGTCCGGCTCCTAGAAGGTGAGGGATGGCGAGAATGAAAGGAAGCCATGTGTCTGCACCTTTTCATACAGCCAGACACCCCCCCCACATTCTCCCAGTACACACATCTGTTTTACCATAGACAGACCCGCTTCATTTGGCTCCTCACCCCCTTTCACTGACTCGGCAGTGCTGCTGGATGCTTCTATCTCTGGGCACTCCCTGCATCCACCGTGAACCACCTCCTATTTCTCCACTGTGTCTCCAGTCTCATGGCCCAGCTTGAGCTAGCCCTTCTCTACTTAGAGACAGGTTCTCCACTTCCTCTGAGGCTCACTCAGCAGTTCCCGTAAGTTATATAGTCACAGCTGCTGCCTTCACCCACCTCCTAGAGTCACCTTCCCCCTGTTATCAAAGCCACCTCTGATTCTCATACCCACATGAGCACCTCAGTCTGGGCTCTGCCTTTAGGACCTGCATCCAGCAACTCCTCCACCTCCTCATGCCTATCACAGCAATGAATGGCAGACTGTCCCCACCCTGCCTTCCAGTCACTGTTACTCCCTAAGTAGCAAAGTCATCCTGAGCTCCTTCCCTGCTCCTCAGGGCCCTGTGCACCCAGAACTCCTTGACCATAGGTGGGTACAGCTTCCTAACTTCAGCCTCTGCCAGGTGTTCACCTCAGCATTCCCCTACCCACTCTAAACCAGCACCCGTTGCTCCCCTGAAACTCCCATGAGAGAAGTGGCTTGGGGACTCCAAGACCCCTAATGCCTGTCCAAGACTGGTAAGTGTACAAGAGAAGGGCAGGTGGGATGACTTGCCTGTTGCTAAGGAAACAATTCTGAATGACCTTCATGATGAAATTGGCAGCCTCTCGCTCAGTCATGTTGGGGCTAAACCTGTGCCTGCGGAAAAGACCAAGTAGGGGTTGTTGCTGGCTGCCACTGCTTACCCCATGGTAGCCCACCCCATGTCAGGTGGACTTCTGTATTTGTGGGAATATATTTATCTGAAGGCTGTGTCCTGGAAATGTACCCTCCAGAGTCCAAAAGCTGAGGATGGTGTAGAGGGGTATCTCCTGGGCTCAGGTGGCCCTATGGCTGGGGCTGAGGGCTGTTTTGGTATCCTCAAGGAACTAAAGGACACACACATGTCCTCAGCATGGCTAGGAAAAGCTAGGACATCCCAACATAGCCTGGTGAGTCTTACCCAGGAACACCACCACTGGGGTGTCAAGGCATTGACACTCCAAAGGTTCCTATCTTGGATGAAGCCTTGGCCAATAGCTGTCCCTCAAATTTTCTGTGTATCTGCTGAGAAACCTACTTTAAAAGCTTGATTGTCTGGCCACGGAAGCAGGGCAGGCCTGTATCCAACATGAGAGTGACGAGAGAGACCACTGCATCCATGTAAGGCCTGTAGAAGGATGGCAAAGGGAAAGGTAATCCTGGGCCAAGCGGCCCACAACAGCCTCCTGCTGGACTTTTCCCTCTATGGCAGCCCTTGTCACATGCAGTCTGCTGTTGAGTGTTACCACTGCTGTGTGACCTTGGCCAGGTGACACATCATATGAAACCAGGGCAAGTCTCCAGCATGCAGATTTGGGGGTGGCAAGTGCTCAGGCTATGAAAGGTAAATGTTATGCCCAAAAAGGGGAACCCCAGGCTGAGAGGAGAATGCAGATAGTGGCTGGAGGTGCAGGGTGAGGGGAAAGTGCTAGTAAGGGTGAGCAGAGAGAGGTGACCCTGATTCTTTAAGGGGCTGTCTGCCCTGTAGCCCTCCTTGCTCACCGCACAGCCAGGTAGCCACGGACACACATTTCCATGAACCATTTGAATGGCGTGGCCTCCATCTTGCCTCCCATGATCATCACCATCTCGTCTGTCAGCTTAATGTCAGGTTCCCAGCCCAGGTTGCCACCTGGTGAGCTTTCAAACATGAAGCCAAAGTCTGCAAGACACCAAAGAGCCCCCCTGTACCTGGGGCTGGTGAAGGGCAGACAGAGATAGAGTGTCTCTAATCAAGGAACAGAAGAGGATTCAAAGACATCAGGAATTCCCACAAGCAGGCCACAGGCCATGTTTTCTTGGGGACAGTGTGGGAGCAGCAGGCAGAGAAAGGAGAGCTGGAAGTGGAGCCAGGTGCCAAGCTGGAGCAGAGAGGCAGCGCTAAGCCTGGATAACCCTAGATCCACTGGCTCTAGCTTCTGACCCAGAGCTCTGCAGCCATACTCACCCCCCAGCTTCCTGGCCTCGGGACAGCCTGCTGGCCAACTGGCTGAACCTGAGCAGGACATGAATCCTCAACCTGACCCTCCCGCCTGGGTGACCCAAGGCATGTCCGTTCCACTCTGGGGAACCTGGAAAGTGAAGGGAGGGGAGGGTGGCACTGTGGCCTGGCTGACCGATGTGGATGATGTGGCCCTTCTTGTCCAGCATGATGTTGCCGTTGTGCCTGTCCTTGATCTGCAGCAGGAACAGCAGAAGGCTGTAGGCGGCCATGCTTCGGATAAAATTGTAGCGTGCCTGTGTATAGAGAACTGTGGGCTCACAATGGCTCTGGCTGGGGTGGGGAATCTCTCTCTGGCTCTGCCCCCAGGCTTGTAGGTGCTCTCCCCAGCTGTGCCCACTTAGGAAGCAGAGCTTAGTGGTATGTGGGGGTACAGGAGCAGCAGGCCCTTCCTCCAGTACTCAGCATTTGCTTTCTTCTGGGGAGTACAGCTCTTTCCTGTCATACCCAAGGAAAGTGACCTGGTTTTATTCTCTAACACAAGACTGAAAAGCAGAAGGGAGGAAGCAGGTGCTGACTAACAGTGAGAGGAGCATGACCAGAGTACAGACAAGCTGGGGGCTGAGGCCCTGTCCACTCCTTACCTGCTGGAAGGCCAAGGTGGACTCATCACCATACTGGCGGGTGAAGTAGTCATACATGCCAAAGTCTGTCTGGCGGCCAAGCTGGTCCCGGGAGGTGCAGTCAGGGATGCACTCAATCACCCCACACTAGGGACAGATGGAGAAAGAAGGGAGGAAGGGCGAGTCTTGAAGACTGCCAGGTGGGAGGCACTAACAGGTCCCTGCTGGGCTCCTGAAAACTTACCCCAGGGGCAGTAGCCACCACACGATAGGGAAAAACAAAAAGGTCCAGGCCAACCAACTGGAAGATATTCTTGAAGAGGTCTATGATTTGCAGGGCCAGCATGTCCTGGGAACCAGAGAAGTGCAGGATGGGGTCCACTGACCCCTCTGAACCTGGCCCTCAAAACTGCCACAGGCCCTTGAGGCTCACCTAGGGCAAAGGCTAAGTGGCCAGGGAAGGAAGTAGGGGAGGCTAGGAGTCTTGTGGGCCTTGCCTCAGTGCACCTGGGGCTGTGCTGGGCCTGAGGCAGTGTTGCCTGGAGGGCATGTGAGAAGGGGACGTCCCTGCCTCAGGGCTCTTCCCTCCGAGTTGACACTGGAGGGTGGCTGGAAGGAGAGGTCTCTGGGTTTGGCAGAAGCCCTAGTTTACCCCATAAATACCTGAACCAAATGAGGGGAAGCAAAGATTCATGTTTTTGCATGTTAGGTTCCCCTCTTTGGTGTGCTTGGAGCCTGACCCTAGGCCTGCTCTGTCACCTGCCGGCAGTCGTCCCCCACTTTGAAGATGGCTGCCTGCCAACAGATCTTCTGGCCGTCAGCCTCCTGACTGCAGCCCTCATCCTCCGAGTCTGAGCGGCACCGCAGACCTGTGCATGGGGCGGAGAGGCCACCTGTCAGCCAGAGGGCAGGGAGAAGGCCTCTGAGAGCACACAGAGAGCCCTGTTCATGTTCCCAGAAAAACCCCAGCATTCTTGGGGGTCACTTCTGCAGTCTTTGAGGACCAAGAGGCCTGGGAAGACCTAAGAAATGTCATGGGTGGTAGAATTATTGAGTCAGGAGCCTTTTCCTAAGAACATTTTGACAAAATTGAAAAAATAAAAGAGCCCTATTTTTAAAAAAATTTTTTTTTGTTTTATAGTAGTAGGGATTGATTCACGTTGAGCTGCATTCATTCTAGTACTAGGGATTGAACCCAAGATGTCTGCACTGAACTATATCCCCAACTCCTTTTTAAATGTTTTTTTTTCTTTCTTTTTTTAAATATTGACACAAGGTCTCACTAAATTGCCTAAGCTAGGCTCAAACATGTCATCTTCATCTGTATCTCAGAGTGCTAGGATTACAGGCATACACTACTACTTTGGAAATAGATGTAACAAGTTAAGATGAGGTTGTGTTGAATTATAGAGTCCTTATAAGATGAAGGAAATTGGAACACAGACCCCACAGGAGAAGGACGTGTGGAGAGAGAGGCAGAGGCTGGGGTGATGCAGTGTGAGCCAAAGAACACCAGGGCTGCTGGAAACCATCAGAAGCTGGAAGAGGCAAGGAAGGATCCTGCCTCAGAGCCATGGCCCTGCTGCTATCTTTACCATGTTTTTCTGGCCTCCATGAAAACTATTTTCCTATTACTGAAGCTGCCCGCCCCATGCTCATTTGTGCAGCAGCCCCAGAAAACTAGAAAGTCCCACAAAGGCCTGGACCACTTGGCCTCACAAAGGAGCCTTCTGGACACACCAGCTAACTTCCAGGAGAGGCATGTCGTTCACTGCACATAAGCGCCCTACCGTCTCAAAGGAGAGGTGAGACTGACAGCAGGCAGATGATGGACAGACACCATCTTTTATAGGGAACTTGTGATGAACTGTGCTGAAAGAAACTGGTATTAGGAAAGAAAAGCATTTAGATCTCAAACTAAAGCAGAACTTTTCACTGACCTTCTTTTTCAAGTTCACTGACTCCACATCGTTTCACTTTAAATTTGGCCAGATATGGGGCCTTTGCAGCACTAAAACAGAGAAAGCACACAAGACTCATGATACAGCATATAAAAACTCCCAAACAGGGCAGCAGGACAGGCACTCACCTCTGCATGGGAGTCCCTGACTTGTAGTCAATGTCTAGCACGATGGCTTCAGGGTTACTGGGCAGGTAGCAGCCTGTGCAGGGACAGAGGGGAGGCAAACAACAGTGCCCACATGTGACAAAGGAGGAGAAGCCACAGCCAGTTCCCAGAGCAGACTTTACATGCAGAGTTCACCCTGTAGTCACTTTGCTCCCAGAGGGGCCACTGCTCCTCTGTGACACAAGTAACTTTACTGTGGATAGAATGGGTCCATCCTCTGTGGCTCTATGATGGTTCGAGATTCTTCTGGACCCGACAAAGCCACCAATCCCTGGAAATGCTTCTCTAAGAGGACGTGCTGAACCTTAGCCTCACAGACACTGCCTTGCTGCTCCTCAGTGGCATGGGGCCTGTTCCACTGGCTTATGGGAGCTTCCCACCTACCTCTGCCCACCCCACTACCCCTCCTACTGCCCCCCTCCAGTTTTGAGCTTGCCTCATAACTGGGGCTCCCTTTCTCAGTAAATGCACCAGTAAGAGAACTAGAGGAAGCCTATTCCTGTGACATCAGGAGCCCTAGGGCCCAAGTGTGTGTCTGAAAGGCAGAGGGCTGGCCATGCTTTTGTCTCTAGGCCTGCCCCACACTACCCAGAGAGCTGTGGCTCTCCTGTCTTGCTGGCCTCCCAAGGCTGCCTCCTTACCTGGCTGTACCTTCACTTCAGACAGGGCTGACAGACAAGCCTTTTTTCTCTCATCACCTTTAGGGTAGGGCCTGAGGAGACAAAAATGCTTTGCTCTTTCTTCTGTAGAACTACCTTCTGAGATTGCAAACTGGATTCCCTTCACCATTGTTCTCTTCCCAGTACCAGTTACTCCTGGCCTTGTCAGGCTCAGGTTGTCAGGAAATCATTTGTAACAGTGCCTGCCCCAGACTCCTTACTAGGGAGCCAAAGTGGAGCTGTTCTCAGGCTCTGCCCATGTGTGGTGTGTACATTGCTGTCTGAAGCACTGGGCACACAGATAGTTGCAGGGACCGACAGTTCTGGGTTCCATCTGTCTCTGATTTACTTGCTGCATCACTTTGGGCAGGGCCCTCAGACATCCTGCCTTATGATGAGGATGGCACTGGATGACCAGAGTCATGTGTCTATCACATGATGATGCCCAAGAAATGTTATCTCCTTGCTTTTGTTTGGATCTGGAATGTTCCCCGAGGCCCATGTGTTAAAGGCTTGATCCTCAGCTTGGCACTACTGGGAGGCAGTGGAGACCTATAAGAGGAGAGGCTTGATGGAACATTTGAGGTCACCAAGGCACCCCTTTGGAGATTGAAGGACACCAGTCTAATTTCAGGCTACCAGAAGATGAGCGGTTTCCTCTGTTATGTGCTCCCCCCGTGATGTGCTGCATCACCTTAGGCCCAAGAGTAACCAGGTCACTGACCATGGATTGAAACCGTTAACACCATCAACCAAAATAAACCTTTCCTTTTGTGTTGCTGGAGATTAAACCTAGGGTCTTGAACATGCTCTACCCCCATCCCCTTTCCTTTTTAAATTGATTATTCCAGGTATCTTGTTACAGTGAGGTGAACCTAACACACTTCCCCAACCCTTGGTCTTTGTGAGATAGAAGTTGCCAGCATTGCTGTTCTGCTCGTTGCCCAACCTAGGAAAGGCACACTGAGACATGATTGGGTCTTGTGGTTACCAAGATTGGGCCTGCACATTGGTGACAGCCGCGGGAATAAGGCTGGAAGTGCTATGCTTAGTTCTCCCCTGCCTGGGCCACCCTGGGCATGTGGCCAATTTCTGTGATTCCAGGGCCCCATCCCATACATACGAACAACACCACTGACAGCCAAGCATGGTGTCAGATCCACATGCACTGAGTGTCCGGGCCAATGGTGATCAGGACTGTGGGCATCTGGTTTTCCAGACTATAGAGAAGACAGAATGGCCTAACTGTGGGATGAGGTGGGGAATGAAACAAAGATGTGCTTCCTGAAAGGGGATGAGTGTGCATGCTTGAGTGACCAGCACAGAGCTCCCCAACCCTGGTTGTGCATGAGAATCAGCAGAGGCCTCATCCAGCTCTACTGGTTGGCGTGGGAAATGAAGGCAGGCACAGGTACTTTTAAAGCTCCCCACACAGTTCCAACAAGGGGCAGGAATAGTTAGGTGAGATCCCTGGAAACGGTTTCTGAAGTGCTTTTACTTACTTGATAATTGCTGACACATTGGTGATCTTATTAAAGAAATCAAATTCTCGCTGATAGAAATCCTTAGCTGGACCCGACAGGGAGCCTGTAATTTCTTCCACTAACTGTTCCAGGAGGTCGCCAATGTCCGCTGAGGAGGAGACAAAGAGGCTGGGTCCCTGTGGCTGCCACAGGGGTGTTCAAGGGAACCCATATATTTCTGCCAGAACTCAGACTAAAGGCCTCCCAGCACCCAGCTGTGGTGTGTGGAGTGTAGTATGCGGATGGGTATGAGGCTGTGACACCACCATCGCCCTCACTGTTGACACTGCCATACTGGGAAAGGTGCCAGGGCCTGAGTGGAGCTCCAGGCAGGGGGAGATGCCCCACTGGTCATGGATTCCTCACTGCTGCTTACTTGCAGTAAGAAAAAAAGCCAGTGTCACTTGGGCACGACCCCAGAAAAACAATACAAATTAAACTCTACCCTGAGGACTTGTCATTTCAATACCTGTGTGATGAAACAGGATGCGCATACAGTGCTCCTGCTGGACTTGAAGCCCACATGTCCTGAGAAGCACTTGTCAACTGACATTCAAGCTGAACTTGCCCCTTTTTGCATTTTCTCTCTCTCCTTCTCCCTTTCCCTCTAGGATTGGCCATGCAGTAGCCTCACTTAGACTAGCATCACCACAAATGCCTGAGGAGTGTGTTGTGCTATGATGTCATGACATCACTAGGTGATAGGAAATTTAAGCTCAATTATAATTGTACAGGATCACTGTCATATATGTGAACTGTCATGACAGTACTGCATAATGAAACGTGTTAACATTTCGAAGATTTCGATAGTCACTGATCTACATTTTTATAAATGACCACTGTTTGGTGTTACAAAAGCCTGCCCAGGACTGGGGGTGTCACTCACTGGTAAAACATTTCCTTAGCATGTTTGAGACCATGTGTTCCATCCCCAGCACCACCGCCTGACCACCAACTCACAAAAGGTTGCCTGGGTACAGGTGTGAGGAAGACCAAAGGATTTGAATAGGACACAGCACAAAGAACTCCCAGATGGTTTTTCAGATGCCTCACTGCCATTAACCTTCAAGAAACTACCATTTGTGGGGTTTGGTGTTCTATCAAGAATACCCCCAGTAACCTGTTAAGACTACTAAAATACTCCTGCCTGTTCCAACTGCATGCTTGTGTGAAGCTGAATTTCCATCCTTGCATTTCCTGCAATTTTCTTCAATCAAAACAACATATAGTACAACAGTTTAAGAGCAGAAGTAGAAAAAGAATGAAAATTCAGCTGTTTTCTATTAATCCAGGTTGGGCTGGGGTGGGGGCAGGGGGCTGAGACTGAGAATTGTGAAAACATAAAGCAACGCTATTCTTCTGTATTTTTTGGGGGGGGGAATTAATTTTCATGAGATGTTATTTATGTCAACATGTAATGAATAGAATTCCTCAGTTTTAATTGCTAATCTTGGTTAACACTGATGGCTAATGCCTACATAAACCAAGGCTCTTTTGGGGGGGTCTCAATAATTTTAACACTGTGAGGGGCCCAGAGGTTACCCTGAGAAGCACTGTACATACAGGGCTAACCGACCATCCTCACAGAGTTATAGGCTGTATCAGCTCCAGGGTGATTCTGACAGTATAATAGAACAAGCAGCTCCCCAGCAGGGGACCCACACACTTGAAGGCTGAGGGCGGTGCCTGGATGGTACACACAAAGGCTGTTAAATGGTTAGAAGTGCCTCACCAAAGGCTGGGAAGCAGAATGGTCTGCTGACTGGGTAGCATAACCAACAGCTCAAGAAACCAGAGAAGGGCCAGGGCAGCTGCTGCAGGTGCTGAAGATGGGAGAGAAAACTGAGGAAAGGAGACAAAATACTCACGGTCTTTCTGGTGTCCCTCTTCGTCTAGGTAGATATTAGTTTTCATGTTCCAGATAAACTGGTGTGCCAGAAGCTGGGATCTAGATGCGGCCCACAGAATATATTCGCGTACATAGCCCATCTGCAGGAAAGCAAAGTCCCTGTCAGCCTATGCTTGGGTCCCTTCTCTACCAGGACAGATCCCTTTATACCAGTGCAGGAATTAACTCCCAGTGCTTGGCTGTGTGGCTCTCTGTGTGGGTGACCTCTCCAAGGTCAGTAGCAAGTTTTGCACAAGGGCAGGCCAAATTCCTCCTAGATAGCTGGGACTCAAGGGGGTAAGGTCTCCAAAACAGGCCTGAGTCAGTGTTTCTCTCCTACATCTTCTGGATTTAAAAATGACTCTCAAACCAATTGCTGTTCTTTGCAAATACAAGAAACCAGTAGGCTGGTACCAAAAGCTCATTTGTGTTGGGCATGGTGGTGCACATCTGTAATCCCAGCACTTGGGAGGCTGAGACAGAATCACTGTGAGTTTGAGGCCAGCCTAGGCTACACAGTGAGGCCAAGGCCAGCCTGCACTACGTAGGGAGACCCTATCTCAAAAAAACGCAAAGCTCATTTGTAAGCAAGTTGTTTAGAACAATGTTTCTAAGTGATGGACAGGTTCCAGAAGGCACTATTTAATACAGAGCTACTTCTTGCAGAGTTAATATACTGATGGTCATTATCCTAAGAATGTCTCTCTTTTCCTTTTCAGTCCTTTCCCACCACTCAGCTGATAACCTGTGTTTTGTTCCTGTTTTTCTGAGGTACAAAAAATACCGGGTGCTAACTACAGTAACAAATTACTTTTTTGCTTTATCCTATGAATAGTATTAATATCCTAATAATAAACATAGCATTTACTGGTTTCAAAACACCAGTGCCAATGTTGTTACTACCAATATGATTACTGAAAAAAGTGATTTGGATGGTTTTGCCTTTTGTCCTGGGGATATTTTCCACAGGAGAAATACAATCAGATGGAACCCAGTGCTGAACTATGTCCCCAGCCTTTTTCAGTTTACTTACATTTATTTTGGGGCAGAGGCCTGCTTAGTTTCCCAGACGGGCCTCAAACTTCTTATCCTCTTGCCTCAGCCTCCTCAGTAGCTGGAATTATAGGCATATGCTACCACACCTGGCAGGTAATTCCAGTTTTAATGATCATTCCCTAGGTTTAAAAAGGAGGGCTGGCTTCTCAGGAAAGACTCCCAGAGGAGAGCCTCTCACTCCTTGCAGCAGCTTGTGGCCACCCATCTGGTACAACAGTCTTTGGATGTATGTTCCCAATGTGGATGGGTAAGTGGTTTAACACAGGAAATACTTCAAGTAACTCACTGTTATAGATGTCTCCCAATTTTAATCCAACAGATGGATCTACAGGTAAACTGAAATATTCAATATGCACAAGTTTGTTTTACAATAATGCAAACACTGACAGAGTTCCAAAGTCAAAATACTACTACCTCTCTATCCTGTTCTACGATCCTTTTTTTTTTTTTTCGTGGTGCTGGGGATCAAACCCAGGGCCTTGTGCATGCAAGGCAAGAACTCTACCACTGAGGCAGATCCCCAGCCCCTAAATGATCCCCTTACCTCAGCCCCAAAGTAGTTGGGTCTACAGGCTCAGAACACCATGCCCAGCTCTATTCTTCCTTGTTACAAAAACAGTGTAAGTATGTATTTGTACTTATATCTGTACAGATATTCTCTAAAAATGGAAAAGAAGAAAACAGTAAATAAAGCCAGCTGACTCTTGAGTTAATGTAACTACAAAGAATCCTTTAAGAATTTAAGGCACAAAATCTAACTGTATATCCACAGTGGGAAATACCATATGTTAAGGGCAAAATAGCAAAACTGTCCAAACCAGTTTTTGGCAATCTTACTGGTAAATAACAATATCAGCACTGCTACTTTGAAATTACTAATTACTACATCACCGGATAAAGTTTTCCCCAAATTAACGCAGTTGGCACCCAACATTTTCAGTGTTAAAATACTCAAATACAGAATCAAACATAGTTTTTTTTTAAACCACCCTGTTATCCTACATTTGAATTGGGAGTATCAGTGTAATCTCATGATGCACTTTTCTAGGCCTAGAAAGGAGGACAACTCTGGCAGTGAGCAGTTTCAGCATTCAGATTAAGGCATCTCTGTAACAGTTCCCACTAAAATGAACCAGACTTCTTCGCAAACTTGGTTGATTCTAGGTCTGTGACAGCCAAATAGCAAGAACCTGGAATATCTTATTCTAGAAACCAAGGAGGCTCTCAAGACTAAAGATTAAAGAGCAGAGCAGATGATCTGAGGTTACCTGCTGTTGGAAAGGTACACATGAGAAGAGGCTAAGAGTGTAGCTCAGTAGTAGAGCACTTAATACAGGTTTGATCCCCAGTACAACAAAACAAAACAAAAATGGACTGATACACTCTGAAGAAGTACAAATCCATAAGTTTATAATGATATTTGGAAAAAAGAAAAACTACTAGTCATCTTTGGATAATGCTAAAGAATTAACTCACTGTTTTGAAAACTAGAAAATAAACATAAAAATTGAACCCAGGTCCTTCACACTGAGCTACACTCCCAGCCTTTTCTATTTTGAGACAGATACTTGATAAGTCACTAAATTGCCAAGGCTAGGCTTGAACTTCCAATCCTCTTGCCTCTGCCTCCCAGAGTGCTGGGATTTAAAGGTGTGTGCTACCACTTGGCAGGGTGATTTTGTTTTTTTAAGCAATTCTTATGAAGTACATCAAAACGAAGCTGCAGCCTACTACACTGGCTATGCTAACTGCAGCACCTGAGCCCCCAAGTGCTCGGTGCAGACTGCTGTGCACATGGACATGTGGCCATTTTCTGGTGGTCACTATCATTCACACAGAGACCCTGGGCACTGGCACCTGCTCCCCTCCTCCTCTGGATCAGGCCCTTCTTCTAGGCCCACATAGAAGCAGAGTGCTAAGCAGTAAAGAGAGAACATGGTTGGTGAGAGGGGCAGGAGGGGAAGGGAGACCG
>RJWT010039907.1:0-12576 GCA_004365215.1 Cuniculus paca | reverse complement strand
TCCAAAAATAAAAATAAGATAAGGTGAAAAGAGACTGGAAAAATGGGTTCTCCTGCAATAAAGATCATTTTCCTCATAAACCTCAGTGAGTCAGACTAACAAATACTTCACAGTTATCAGAGACTCAGAATATTTCTATTTTGAGCCAGGCGTGGTGGCTCACGCCTGTAATCCCAGCACTCGGGAGGCTGAGACAGGCGGATCATTGTGAGTTTGAGACCAGCCTGGGCTACAAAGTGAGCTCAAGGCCAGCCTGAACAGCATAGTGAGACCCTGTCTCAAAAACAGGGCTGGGGGTCTAGCTCAGTGGTCTAAGTGCCTGCCTGGCAAGCGCAAGGTCATGAGTGAAATTCCCGGTTCCGCAAAAAAAAAAAAGAATATTTCTATTTCGTTCTGCCATCCTTAATATGTAGTTTTGATATTTTTGTTGAAAATGTATGCTTCAAATAAGACATCACTTCTGCATTCTAAACATTATGGCCTGTATCTAGATGTTCGCCCACCAAAGCCTTATATGCTCATAGATGGGGTTTGTCAAAGCCAGCTGACTGTATCTAAGGTTGTGACACTAGGATTTAGGGTTTGTGGTTCTAAATTAGCTCACTGATTGGAATTAGCATACTTCTGGTTGTGACCAAATGGATTTTCTGAAGATAGAAGTCCCACCCTGGGTGTGAGCGGCACTACTGAAAGGCTTATAGTCTGGATGGGATAAAAGGGAAAGGCCGGCCTGCTGCTGCTGCTTCCTGCCTCCTGCCTGTTCTACTATGGCCTGTGTCTCCACCACAAAGCTCCCCTCGCATGCCTCTTTGCCTTGGAAGTAGCTTACTATAGATTTAAAAATCTACAAACTGTGAGATGAATTAAACCTTTCCTTATTTAAATTGTAGGTGTTGAGTATTTCATCACAGCAACAAGAAAAGAATCCCTAAGACACCAGGAAAAGAGGTAAGTAGTCCTGTATTTTCCATTTCCATTTACTTCCTTGATCTTGCATGTATTCCTTTTGGTTAAATTCCAATGATTAAAACTTAATCACATGCCAGTTCCTCTGGTACACAACTGCAGTCCCTGCCACCCAGAAAGCTGAAGCAGAAAAATCACTTGAGCCTGGAAACTCACAACCAACTTGGGCAACATAGCAAGTCCCCAAGTGAAAACTAGACAAAGAAAGAGACCTTAATGACACGTCTTAGGGACTTTTTTGTCACTGAGATACAATGCATGACACCGAAAACTTAAATGAGGAGAAGTTATTTTGGCTAACGTTTTCAGTCCATAGCAGTCTGCAAAGCAGGAAAGCATGATGGAAAAGCTGGGCAGGGGAAGTCTGCTTCTGTTATGGTAGTAAAAAAGTAGAAAATGAAGGGTGGAACCCAGGGAAGGACACACAGCATATCAGTGACCCACTTTCAATCAAGCTCTACCTCTTAACATAGCATTCAGCTATAATGCCCCCATGGTACAATTGTCTTCAAAAAGCCCTGCCTATAAGCACGGAAGGCTCTTGGGGAACATCTGGATATAACCTTAACACTCTGCTCCTGACCTCCAAGGCTCATACACATCTCTTCATGCAAAATGCATATAGTCCATCTCAAATAGTCACCAAAGTTGTAACAGTTCCAACATTGCTAAAACATTCAAGTTCAAGGTCTCCTCTGAGATTCAAAGCAAACTCTTTAGCCTTAGGCCCCCTATAAAAAAATCAGAAAGTTAAGCACTATTGGTATACAATAGCACAGAACAAAAATTCCCATTCAAAAAAGAGGAAAAGGAGGATAAAAAGGAGTAGAATTAAACCCAGTAGGGCAAACATTAAGTCCTATAGCTTCACGTCCAGTTCCTAGAGAAAGCTACAGTGAGATGTGAACTCCAAATGGCTTACGTGGCCCTGCCTCTATGGAATTTCCTATGTTTGTAGCCCTCATGAATTTTCTCTTGGGGTGGCTTTTCTCATTACCTGTGGATTTCCTCAAATATTCTACATTTCTGGCTTCTCCAACTTCCTGTGCTATCCACTGCACTTTGGACTTCACTCTCAGCTACAAGCACTGTCTTCTTAGGGGCTGTCTTAGTTTCTTTTCTCATTGCTGATACAAAATACCCAACACCCACAAGTTAAGGGAGGAATGAATCAAACTTTATAGTTTTCTTGTAGATCTAATAATCACAACAGACTTTATTTAAAAATCTATCATTTTCCTATTGATTCCTGGTCACTTTTCATTAAATTCAAATTTTGTGAAAGCACATCTATATCTAGCTTTCTGTTCCATTTCTCTGGTTTTGAGCTTGTTCATATACTATCACACTCTTGAGCTTTTATATGTTTCAATATTTGGTTGTTCTAGGTTCCTATTGTTCTTTTTCAGGGTTATTCTGACCAATCTTGCTTGTGTATTATTTCTTTTTCACAAGATATTTTTCCATTTATTTGCCTGTTCTACATTTGTTTTTTCAATACTTTGTACCCTTTAGTATAGAACATTTCATCTCCTCAGTTAAGTTTATCTCTAAATTTTTTGCTGTTATTGAAATGTGATAGTTTCCCCACCTTCTGTCAGAGTTCCCTGCTATTGATGTTTGCATATTTATCTTATTATATCCTTCAACTTTATGAATTTTGGTGGTCAAGGTTTTTTTAGTAGAGTCTGTGTATTCTACATTCTATATTTAGGAATACGTAACCTGCAGACAAGGACAGCTTGTGTTTTATTCTCTTCAAAATCAGACCTAAATCAGATCTAGAGAAAAATGGTATTCTATTGGAATTGTGTTATATTATAAATCTGTAAAATAAACCTGAGACACAGTAATATTTTAAAGAGTTTATTCAAGGAAGTAGAGATTTATGCATTGGAAAGCAGCACCTGAAAGGTTTAGTGCTCTGGACACAAGCAGCAGAGGCAGGTATTTATAGGATGATGGTGGAAGCAAACTGGAGACTGATTCATTGGCTGTAGTTGTAAAATGGCCTTTTTAGGTTTACAGTGTTGTCAAGTCCCTAGCTATGTAGTCACATAACCATGTCAGTTGTCTGCTTATGATTGGCTGAATTTAATCTAACATTAGCATTTGCAAGAAATGAGTTAGATAAGTTAAATTTCACGTATGTTTATAATTTAAGCAAAGTTGTGGCTATTTTAAGGACTCAGTTGGTTTTTCAGTCCCATTCTCCATTTTAATTTTGTTTCAACAAATGAAATTAGGAAAATCTTATTGTTATGGTTGATACCCTGTGTCAATTTGAGAAGGTTAGAAGTTTAACTGAGAGACTCAGCACGGAGCCAGAGTTCTTACTTTGTAAATATCCTCATCCTGTACAAAGGAGGGCAAGGACATTTTGTGAGTGTTACACCCAACCTGAAGGTGGTGGGGGATGGCCCGTGTACAATATAAGGGATGGAGAAGAGGCTTGCGTTTGCCTTCATTTTGCTCTGGCTGCTACTTTGAAGTGTTGCCCCTGTGCCATGTCACCCTGCCTTGGAACCAGCTGATTATGGACTGAAATCTCCAAAAACTGTAAGCTAGATAAACCTTTCCTTGCTTCACTTTGGGTGTCAGTTGTTTTGTCCCAGCAACGAGAAAAAAAATGTAACCAAGACACATGATGTTGGGTCTTTCTGCCTGTATTAGTAAGGGTCCACTGGAGGAACAGATTTTATATATACACATATATATGATATATAAAGGATTTACATGGTAGGCTTACAATAGCCGCTTGCAGGGTCCAATGTGGGAAAATGCCAAAGGACCATTTGCATACTGGAGATCGAAGGGTCCAGTCAAAAGTTTAACACCTGGCACTCACTGCAGAGTCTTGTGGGAAATTATCATAAAGTCAAAGAGTCTGCACTGAAAGCCTGAAGACAGATGTCCAGAGGTGACGATAGTGAAGGAAGACTGGAGCTCCTCTAAAGATGCAGAAGTGAAACTTCCTTCCTTCTCCTTTTATCCCATACAGGAATTCTATCAGCAAGTCAGTCGTCCACACACACCCAGAACTATGCTAAACCAATCTGCCAGGGCATTTCTCATTTGAGCTGACAGCACAATTAACTGTCATGCTGCCCAAGAATGTTATGTGTATTTGTTTGTTCAAGTCTAGTTTTGTGTTTTCCAGCAATGTTCTACAGTTTTCTCCATAAATTTTGGATATTTCCTCCTAAATTTTCTCTCATAAATTTTGGATATTTCCTCCTAAATTATGTCGAGGCATGATCTCTCAGGTTCTTACCCTCTTCTTACATTCCTGCTTTTGTAAATGGAGACATCTTTTGTTGTTGTTATATTTTCTAGTATGTGATTGTACAAATGAATGCTATCAAAATTTGCATGTGGATTTTATAACTTACTGTTTTCTACATTTTCTCATATTTTTAGTAATTTCCTATCAATTTTAGCAAGTGTATTGTCATATCATTTGGAAATAAATTTATTTCTTCTTACTTTTCAATTCTTAGATTTCTCATTGTTTCCTCTGGTCTTGTGATAATTTATACCTCCAACAAAGTATTCAATAATTATGAAGAAAGGGAGAATTTTTTTTACTTATTTCCAATTTTAATTTTAAAAAATCCCTTGAATGTTTTCATTTTAAATAAAATGCTGCTTTATCTTTAAGGAAGTATTCATAAGTTTATCTATTGTTGAGTACTATAACAAATGAGTATTGAAATATGAATTATTTTTCTGAGTTGATCATCCTTTTTTCTTATGTCTATTAATATAATGAACTGTATTACTAGACTCCCCAGAGTCTTAAACCCACTTAGATATGATGTACTTTTACTTACTATTGTGATGTTAACAGGCAACTGAGTTAGGTAGAAATATTATAGGCAGTCAGACAGTGATAGACCCTCAAAGGAGCCAGTGCAGAAGACTAGGTACCTTGGAACTGTGGGGAAGACAGACACCTCTGCTGTGGGCCAGACCACAAGACAAAAGATAAATCAAATTTACCCACATACTTCCTAAGGATAAGCATCAGGAAGTGATATTCTAACTAGGTCTCTATCACCTTAAGGAAGCCAGGAGTCACCATCCCAACCCCCTACAGGAAGAGTCACTGTTCTGTATTCATGCCTGCTTGCTACATGACTTGCTTTCCCATTTGTCCCCATCTAATCAATTTTACATGAACAAGTAATCTTATTGGTTGGCCATAGTTCTGTTCTATCTCATGCCCACCTTGTGAGTTCACTTTTTCCCCCTACTTTAGACAGGCCTCACCTCTTGGTTTTGCTCTGTAAAATGCCTAGAAAAGACAGTCTTTGGCAACCTACTCAGGACCCCTTCTATCTCTTTTCTCAATAAATACATTTTGCTCTTAACCTCCATTGTTCCTAAAATTCATTCTTCCATTTTAGAGAACATGAACTCATACCAGACATACAGCAGGTTAGGAGTTTCATTCCCCTATATCAGTAACCTTGGCTAGTATTCACTTAATATTTTTGAATCAATTCTTGTAGTCAGACTGGTCTATAATTTATCTATTTTTTTGGTGCAGTCTTCAAATGTAGAATGGCAAGGTGAACAGATCAGGAGAAAACTGTCATCATTATATTCACAAATCCCAAGCAGCAGAGGCAAGTAATGCCATTGGGTTTTCATTAGGGCTGCATGAGAATGTGTCAAGAATTACAGGGAGAGGAGCACTGAGGGCAAGAGACTTTACTGTGGCTCACATAGTGCTCCAAATTTAATCAGATTAAGAATATTTTAAAAGTTTATTGGTGGAAAATAACAGAAGTGACTGCCCTCTAAGAGAATTGAAGCCACGGCAGATATAATACAGTTTACAAAGAATAAGAGTATTTTGCATTTTTATTGTTATTAACTCCTAAACATTAACACTTTCAAGTTAAGTACAGCTGGTTCAGTTGATGGGTCTTTGATTGGTTTACTTTCACTTGAAAAGAAAATGTGCCCCAGGCAGTCAGTTAGTTGCCCAGGTAATCGTTCCTGTTACTACTGTCTCTTAGAAATGACTGGTCACTGTGATCATAGCTGGTCACTATGATGAATATTGTAGGAACCAATCAAAGAAAGCCAAGTACTCTACCTCTGTACCCTCCCTCCACACACACTTTTGCAACCCCATAAAAACCTCCCTCCCTGGACCTTCGAGGCCTGATATTTTAGGGCTGAACTCTATCAGTGCCCAAGGATGTAAATAAATCTGCCTCCAAATCCTGGGTGTTGTTTCTGTCTGCCATTGCACACTGAATCACAGGGATAAGGAAAAATGCTTTGTTTATGGTTAGAGCTAGCATTTCTAGAAAATCAGGATGACTTAAATTTTCCCTAGGGCACAGGAAGTTGGTCTGGCTCATACCTAAACTGTGGCTCCCCCTCTGCCCCCAATTCTATTTTAAATCATCCCAGCAGGCCTGCAGTGTAGAGATCTGCCCCTATGAGGTGTGATTGACTCTGTCGTGATTAGGGTAGGTGATAATCACCCCAGAGTGAGAGTCTGATGAAGGAGATAGCGGGGATGTGGTATCTACATTGGCTGGTTTGCATTTAAAAGGAGCATTGTGCTTGTCAAAGACAAGTAATTGACTATCTCTGAGGATTGACTAGTGCTGGGAAAGGCAGACCCTTAAGGGTCTGCAAGGCTTCAGATATCAAGGAATCAAATGTAAAATGCAAAAGGCAGCAGTGATGTATATGGTATGTTGCAATTCTTTTCTGGAATGTATCATGTAACCTTGGCTTTCACATTTATTTGCAGAGTTGTGCATATTAGTGTTGGGGCACAATTATAATGTAAGAACACATTTATAAAATAGCAAACTTACAGATAGTTCATGATCAATTAGAAGTCTCCAACCAAGTTTCTGTTCTGCTGTTTCTGCTGAATTCAGTTGACCTTGACAGTGTCCGAAGTCCAGTTGCACATCTCTGATGAGTACTGAGTCAGAGTAATTGTCTGTACCTTAAGACATCCTGGGCTAGTTCAAGGACGCATTTAACTATGCTCACTCTGTAAGGGCCCCCCTTCCTTGTTTCCAGAATGTTTCTATATTATGATAAACAATTTCTTTGTTTCAACAAAACTGTTCAAGACTAGTCTGCCTATCAATATATGACTCAATGCATATAACCAATTATGTAACATTTTGTCACTTGCTTTGTTCCTCCCACTTGTAAATTCTATACAAACTAAGCTCTTTTGTTAATTCAATGCTGTTGCCTTTGTGGAATTATCCTGCAACAGTCCGCAGGTGTGAGGCTCCAACAGTCTGCCTTCTTATCTCCTCAGTGCAAAGAGTGTTCCTTTTGGTGTGGTTTGGCTTAGAAATTCTCCTGCAACATTAGTGCTGATTTTTGCGATTGTTTTCTATTGTTGTTTCTAATTTGACTCCTTGCCTCCTTTTGCTCATTAGGTTAGCTTTATTTTGTTGCTCTTTTAAAGACTAGCTCTTACACCATAGCCCATCATTTTCCTCCCAAATATCAGATTTTCTCTTACTCCTTTCTTGTTTGTAATTAATTGTCCTGATCCAACTATTTAAATTGAATTTTTAATCCACTTTCAGATTTATTGATATATGTATTTATGCTATAATTTCCCCAGATAATCATTTAATCCTATCATAGTTTCAGATATGTTGTGGTGGAGGTGTTGGCCAGAGGTATGTATGAGATGAATATACACAGATAAGGAACTTTTTTGTGCCCCAAACCTCCTGGAATGCATGGTTAGAGATTAAAAGATAGCTCACAGGGCCACAAGTCCAAGTAGGATCAAAGCCATTGCTTTAAGGAATGAATGCTATGTCCTCTCCTTCCCATACTCCAATTTATCACTTAGATTAGCTATAAGGTCCAGGCTACTGTGCAGGCTGCTCTGCCACTAGAGTCATATGACCCAACAGATCCAAAGGTAGTTATAGTACCATCAGAAACAAAGGAGCTGAGTCATTCTCTTCCCTTTGTTTAACTGTAAATGCTACTCCACTCTAATGATTATCTGAGGTTAAACTAAAGACCACCCTAATGATTGTCCAGGTTTAGGTGTAGGAGGTCAGCAAGATTACTGACATCATTAAGACAGTAGGAGACATCTCAGATCAAAGGTGTCTGACCCTATAAATACTCAAAGCCTGAGTTATTGAGGGCCCTTTTCCTTCACCATTTTATCTCCCTTTCCCTGTACCCCTCTACTTTTTTTCTTCTCTTTTTCCCTTTGCCCCATCTGCCTGTTCCTGTTGTCACTATCACATGATCTTCAATCAACCTACTACATATTACTAAGTGTATGCTTGGTGATTCTTTCCTTGTTGTACACAAGAACCTGGACTATTTTTGGCCCACTCAACTGTAACACTTGGAGTGTTAGTGGCAGGTAGAGATGCTATTTGTAGTCTCTGGCAGACCTCCATAGATTGAATTGCAATGGAGACCTTTGGGGTTTTGGAGTAAGGCTCTGCCATCATCTGCAGACAATTACTCTCCCTTTGAAAAACAGCTCCTGGCCTCTTTCTAGCTGTACTTGTAAACAGGTTAAGGAGCCAACTGAATACAACTGACATTCCAATCCCTTACTAACAGCATCTAACATAGCTTCTTCTCTGATCTGCCTTTCCTTTCTAGTGGAAACTGAACATGTGGGCTTTCCCAGTGCAGATCCTTGGCACATACTTGTATCAGACAATGTTGTGGGCTGTAGGCCTCCAGTTGGGCTCGTGGAAGGACATTGCCATGAGATCCAGGCCCTCACTTGGATTCTTTGGGTCTCTAGTGTATGGACAGATTTCTTGCACTCTTTTGCATTTGGCTTTTTGGGGGAATAGCATAAAGTAATCCTATAAATTATGTGTCCTGTATTAAATCTTCTCCCTTGTACTACAACAAGGTGTAACTCTATTGTTCATAGTTTTGTATTGTTCTCTGTGTAGTTCATGTTATTTCTTTGAGTAGTTATGATACAAGGGCATGAAACTTCTAACCCATTATGTCTGGTACGAGTTCGTGTTCTCTAAAATTGAAGAATGAATTTTAGGAACAATGGAGGTTAACAGCAGAATATATTTATTGGGAGAAAGAAAGAAAGCTTCCATCAGAGAGACAGAAGGGGTCCCAAGAGGGTTGCCAAAGACTCTGTCATTTTTAGGGACTTTTTATAGAGTACATGGGTCCAAGGTGGGGAAGAAAGGAAATTCCTAAGGTGGGCATAAGGTGGGACAGAACTATGGTTAACCAATAAGGTTAATTGCTCAGGTAAAACTGATTAAGTCCGGGACAAATGGGGAAGGAGTCTCCTAGCTAGCGAGAGAGCAGTGACTCTTCCCCTAGGGGGTTGAGATAGGTGACTCCTGGCTTCCTCAGGGTGCTACAGACCCATTTAGAATATCAGTCCTCAGGAAGTGGGTGCATTTGTTTGATCTGTTGCCCCAGGTGTGGCCCACAGCAGGAGGTGTTTCTCTTCTTTATAGTTGCAAGGTATCTAGGTTTTTGCATTGGCTCTTTGGAGGACCTGGCCCTATCTGACTGCCTATAATACTTCTAACTATCTCAGCTTCCTGTAACAGTTATAGATTCTTATAGATAAATTATTTCTTTTATTTTCCTTTCATTCTTTTGCATAATATATGTTATATAAAAGATAGTTAATATTTATAAACAGTTGATTGTCACAGTGTCTTCCCACATAGTACATAGCAAATCTAGGTTCAGAATGGCTGAATTGACTAGCGTTAAAGTTAAGCTTCATAAATATTTCTGAGGATAGTTGAAAGTAGTAGAGAAATAATTAAAGTTAAGACTAGATACATTTGTAAACTAATAGCTATTTTGTATGAAATCAGAGATTAAGAAAAAGTGAGTTGCCATGCTGAGATTCTCTTTTGATCCTTATTTTCTGAGGGAATAATTAATAATGTGAAGAATTGGAAACTCAAACAGATTATTTTTGAAAAGATAAGGTGGTTTCTCAAATCAAAGTTCCATTAACATAAATAATATGTGAGTTTAACTAAGTAAAAACCAAAACAAAAAGCAAACTCTCTGGACTCTTAACTACTATCTCCACAAAAGATAGCAGAAATTGCCATGTAGACTACTTGATTAATAAGCATATGCTCTGAATTGATGCGGCTGTTGTGCACAGAAGCTTCGTGAATGACGAGGAGAAAAGCATTCCTTTATTTTTATCTGACCAGAGACAATAGCAGATGTAATTACAGCATTATGTCAGCTGTGCAAGGAAATAAATGTCTAGTTAGAGCACTACAAGAAAGCTTATTGTTTTGATTTGAGGGACTTTGAAACCAGGCATACTTGGGGAAAATTGTTCTGGAAATAAGGAATTAATCTCCTTTAATGGACCCATGGGATTTTGCCTCATGTAGGTTTATCAGTAGCATTATTTCATGTTTCATTTTTTGTTTGCCTTCATTCTATTTGACCTTAAATATTTACATAAGTATATAAATGTTTTTCATTAATGCACTTGAAGAACAGGCCCACCTCTCTTCACCTGAACTAACCTCTCTTCAACTGGACTGTAATAATATGCAATATCTATGCATATATATATATGTGTGTATATATATATATATATGTCACATATGTCAATGTGTATTCATTACAGAAAGACATATAAGCTGTTAAGTATATTATGTAAACACTCATTTGTATTCTTTTTCTGTCAACAACCCAGGAAACATTTTGAGTACTTGCCAGTGATATACTAGTACATGTTTAATAATTACATGTCTGCAGTAAAAGTTTTGCAGCATTTTTCTATTACCATGTTATAGATAACTATGGTTTAGTTCAAACTACTAATCCTCTTGGCTACCAAGCATGGAATTGAAAAAAAAAATACTGGTTCCATTTTACTCTATACCCCTATTTTTCAGGTGAGAGAAATAAAACAAGAAGTGATATGACTTGCTAAAAATGATAGAGCTCATATGTTGAGGAACCTTATTTAAATCTGAATTGTTTCATTTCTTCAAATATATTTCTTTTAAAGATTTCTTTATTAGCACATGTTTGCTGTAAAAGGCCTTTACATTCATTTTAGAGACTAGGTACACATACTTAACATGTCTTAATTCTTTCAATTTCCCCTCTAGATTCTCTTTACCCATTATCATTATAATTACTGTTATTTTTAGTTCATATTTGTGACATATAATGATTACATTCATTGTGAATAGTTGGCACATGTACGTAACATATTTTAAATGTTAAATTTTTTTACATCCTCTTTCCTTCATTTGTTGGAGGGAAGATAGCCTCATTAGCAAATGGTGCTAAGAAAGTGACTATCCACATACAGAAGATTGAAGATAATTCTGTCTCTCTCACGTAGTAAATTAAAACTAAACTGGACCAAAGATCTAAATATTAAAACAGAAACACAACCTACTGGAAGAGAAAATAGGCAAAACTGTTTTGTTTCTTCTTTTTCTATTTTAAAGAGAAAAAAATAAAAATTTCAAAACAAGATAATAGGAGTTAAGACATTGTATATTGTTATCTTTGTTAATTACTCAGAGTAAAAGATATAGGCATTTAATTGCCCAAACAATATTAGCACAAACCTTTCTTTTCAATGAACTAAGAGAAATTAGTAGTACAACTCTCTTAACTATCTTTTATGTATATATGTATATATATTTTTGTTTTTTGTTTTTCCTGTCCTTCTTTTCTCCATTTCCCCATCCCAGTTTCTCTTTCCTTTTGAACAATTTTAAAACTCTTGAAGTCATATGTATAGGAAATGACATTCTGAACAGTACACCAGTTGCACAAGAAATACTAGTATGAGTCAACAATTGGGGTTATATAAAATTAAAAGGTTGCACAGCAAGGGAAATAATCAATAGAGTTAAAAGGCAACCTACACAATGGAAACTATTTTTTCCAAGTTATGCCTTGGATAGAGTATTAATATCTACCTGACATAGAGAACTCAAAAAAAATATAACCACAAATAAAAGACTCAATCAAAACATGGGCAACTGAAATGAGTAGTCACTCTTCAGAAGAACTGTAAATGGCCAATAAATACTTGAAAAAATGTTTAACTTTGCTGGTCATTAGAGAAATGCAAGTTAAAACAACATTGAGATTTCATCTTACTCCAGAAAGAATGGCAATCATCAAGAAATCAAACAATAACAAGTGCTGGAAAGGCTGTGGTGAAAAAGGATCCCTCTTACATTGCTGGTGGGAATGTACAACCATTATAGAAACCATTATGGAAAGTTCTCAATAAGCTAAAACTAGAAATTCCATTTGACCCAGCTATTCCCTTTGTAGGTATCTTCCTCAAAGAGTTAAAGACATCATATTTCAGTGATCCTTGCATACTAATGTTTATAGCAGCACAATTCATAGCAGCTAAATCTTGGAAGTGGCCTATATGTCTATCAACAGATGAAAGGGTAAGGAAAATGTACCTGTATGTAATGAGACACTACTTGGCTATAAAAAATGATACATTTAAGACATTCATAGGAAAATGGATGCACTTGAAAACACAATGTTAAATGAAATAAATCAGACACACAACTTAAATACTCTTTGGTTCTTCAAATATGAAAA
>RJWT010039906.1:0-12589 GCA_004365215.1 Cuniculus paca | reverse complement strand
GTGTCAATACAGGGTACATCACAAAGCCCAGCTATGGCGGGGCTTTTACAATCGATTCTATTTACAAGATTACAAACTAGGGTAAAATTTAACATTATCAACTATTTCTTTCATGTACAGAAAGTTGTAATTATTGTCCCTAGAGCATATGCAGTAAGCAGTGTAATGAGTTCTTCCAACTTTACATAACTAAATGTCAAACTGGTGGTGTGTGTGTGCAGTCATTTTTTTTAAAATTATTTTCCCCAGAATCTGGGACAAAGAACCTAAAACTATTATTATTTCCCAACAGTGTAATAGTTATCTTTTTATAATACCACTTCAAAACATTTGTTTCTGGAATCTGATTTTGTGGCAGTGTATGAGAATGGCCTGTCAGTTGATAGAACTGTGGTACCTGTGGGTGGTATGAGAGTTAAACTTTTGACCCATCTATTACTGTTGGAGAATTTCTTAGTGC
Source organism: Cuniculus paca (assembly GCA_004365215.1). NCBI lineage: Eukaryota > Metazoa > Chordata > Mammalia > Rodentia > Cuniculidae > Cuniculus > Cuniculus paca. Next base: position 12,129 of record RJWT010039906.1, on the reverse strand, counting down.
TAAGCAAAAAACACATTTGAATTTTGAAGTGAATATTGGAAAAGGTACAAATCAACTTTCAGTGAACTGTTGAGTTGTGGTACTTTTCCAAATGAAGCCAATGGAAAGAATGCAGTTTTACTCTGGGAGAAAGGCTAACCATGTGTGAAAGTTACCAATTCAAATTTCCTGATGTTGCCTATGTGCTGTGAGGATCTGGAACCTGCATGGAGGTGGGGCACTGGAGTGTGACTTGGAAAAGTGTATTTTGTCCTCCATCTTCTCCCTTCTCTGTTTCCTGGCACCTTCCTTCTATTATACTTTTTGCCATCGTTTTTCAGGCTTATTCCCAGTGCATCATGGACTGAAACTGTGAGCCATAAAATCTTCACCTTTATGTTGTGGGTATGGGATAGTTTGTTCCAGTAACAGAAAGTTTGGTAAGACACCCACTCCATGTTTGTTCTCAAACCCTCGAATTGTGTCCTCAATATTGGTCTTCGTTTCAATGACAGTAAATGTCTATATTTCTAATGAGATTTTGTCATTTAAAAGTCATTCTTTGGTGTTGATGATATAAAAAAAATCTAAAAAGAAAATTAACATTGTTGATAATGAGTCTCAGTGGTTGAGCAATCATCAATCTTGCTAAATTTCATTGTTAAGAAAGTTTCCATTAGTATGTTTAGAATGCCAAGAAATTTGGAGAAGGAATTAATGATTTTAGAAGGAAAAAAACAGAGCAATCTTTCAAATGACAACTTTCCAAAATGGACTGCGTGTTAACCAGTAACTGATGCTCTACTTGATATGGACCATCCTCATGTAAACATCCTTTGGGTATGAGTGGAAAGAGACATGAGATTCCTCTCTCAGATACTCCTTATGGTCTTAGATAGTTTGTAGAAATTTTTAAAATAATGAAATATTAAGATAGCTCTTTCATAAAAGGAGTACTGCTATAGGTTTAAGCACCAGTGTCTGGTCTGCATGAATTGTTATGTGTAAAGAGGTTTTGGTCCAGGGAGGAATAAATAAGGGATATAGGATGTCTGAAACAAGAGACTGATGGAGTGTGGCAAAGTTTTCTGCTGAAGTAGAAAAGATTTATGTGTGAGGTTAAAATATTTTAGTGTGACAGTAAACAAAGTGTCTGATGTTGGCTTGGGTTGCATACAACTCAAATATCAGAGACCTAAAGGAAAGACATAAATTTTAGAAATGTTAGATTAATCTAAGTCTTCTGTTACAAAGTTGTATAAACACATATGAGGCAAGATTGGAATGTAGAAAATTGGCCTTGGCGTGTGTTAAGGGATTAGGAAAATAGTATTGGTTGTCATTGGATGTGTACTTTGCCCGGAATCCAGAACATTCGCTGTCCATTACGTCCATTTTTTTTTAATTTTAAAGAGAATAGAACGAAACAAAACAAAAGAGAACAAAACAAAGCAAAAGAAAACAGAATAGAGTCAAACATAATATAGGCATTTCAAAACAGAACACTGCAAGCCATACAGGTTTTTAAAACATAACAATAGGAGATTAAAACTATAAAAAATGATCACATTGAGGCTTTTATAGGTAAATGGATGAGACTTGAGACCATGCTCATAAGTGAAATAAACCAAACACACATGTGTAAACACCGCATTGTCTCCCTAGTGTAAGAAACTGAAAGACTCAACAAGATACAAAATTCCCGATAAATATGGAGAAATGGTTCTGAAATCCAATGGTGCTTTTATTCTTTGATTTGATTGCTTTAAGTCCCTTTTTTACTATTTGAAGGCAATATGTGAGAAGATAGGAACAGCTCTTTTGAAAAATGAGACGCTACGGAAGCCATTGTTGGTTTTTTTGTTGTCCGACTTGAAGACCGGTAATGCTATTCTCTTTTATCTGGTTTTCTATTACTTTCTTTTGTTTGAGTTTATTGTCGGTGAATGTATGAACAACCATTGTTAATCTCCATTACGTCCATTTTAAAAATTATGATTATTATTCGTAGTAGTAGTGTTAATAGTAAGTTTTAAGAGTGGGTCTTACTGTGTGGTACAAGGTGAGGTTTTAACTTGGCGATCTTCTTGCTTTGTTCCCTGAGAGTGGTGTGATTCCAGGTGTGAATCACCAAACTCTGCTCTGGTGGGGTTTTTAAAATCATTTCTACTTGCCAAGCTCACAGTCCTTGGTTAAATTAAACATCTTACTTCTTTTTGTCTCCAGGAAGTTGTAATATTTGCCAATTGAGAATGTGTGCTGGACAGTCTGAAAGAAGTCCCTGTATCCTTCTGGCTATGTAGCTGTCAGTTTTAGATTAGTTGAATAGTACATTTTTAAAACATGGTATTTTCCCATTTCTGGAATTGGGATGTTAAAACTCTCACAATTTTTTGAACTGTAGAAACTGTCTTTTTATTGTAAGCCAGATTGAGACAATTATCTTCATTTATGTTAATAGGAAAGTTCAGTGTGCCATCTCTTGATAGCTTCTGAATAATGGCTCATGATGAAGCACAGCATCACATGCATTAGCCTTAAATGTGCTTTTCAAGCATTGTACTAAGACTGGGATCTCAGTTGGTCAGAATTGTAGTAGCTCTGGGAAATGTGAGTATGCAGTTTTGGGCACATTACAGATAATTCCTTTTGGAGACTTATTTGTTGCTTAGCAAACTACACACTTGAGTTCAGAAGAGAACTGGGGAAATTGAATAGGTCAGTCTTCAAATGACTGTGGATGAATGTTGTTCTCTGCTCAGAATTAGGCCTATGTAATTAAAGCAAGTTTACCCTGGGAAGATGTTGAAGTGGGCTATGTAAAAGTGCCAGATTCAAATTTCCTTGTTTTTCATGTCTTGCTCACACACTCCCTGGGATGAGACCCCCTGGGCTACCTGGTTAGAATGAGGGTGATGTGTAAGCTCAGGAGTGTGTTTAACCTTCTGTGTGTGGGTTACCTTTAGATCTGCAGTGAAACAGGCCCTGCCCTGTATCCATTATTTCCATGGGTTTGGATATGTTAAGATCTTTGTTGTTGCTGTGTTGATTTGTCTTGGTGAATGCTTCTTGAAATTCTGGGAAAACTGTTTCCTCTGCATTGGTTATAGAACTATTAACCTATATTCAATGAGAATACTTGTCAATCTTGGTTTAAGTATATTATGATTTTTTGCCTTGTTCTACTTATAGGTGGAAGTATTTTAATGTTCAGAAGCATTTAAAACTCTGAATTTCCTTTCAATTTCAGTGTTTCCTTGTCTCATTTGATGTTTGCTAAGTGAAAAATTTATTAAGCAGTATTAGTACTTCAAGATTTACATTTTATATGATCATTTCATTATGATAATTATTTTTTTAGGTGTAGATTGAATACTGTCAAACTAGTATAGATTCAGTAAATTTTATTGAATCAATGTTAAGACTTAGTTTATGAATAACTTTCCAATTTATAGATTTTCTTTTATGTGCCTTAATATTTGTTACATTTTAAAAATACTTCACATTTTTATTTACAAATGTAAATTCAATTTATTTGTAATTTAAACCCTGATGTTTTGAAAAATATATATGTTTTGGATGGTAAAACTATCAGATTATTTCAAAATGGTATCATTTTTAAGTATATTTGAATTTTTATAGACTTTTTTTAGTTTGTATTATTTGTTCTGTTTCTAATAATGTATATTCTTTCTGGGTTTTTTCTCTTATTGTTTTAATTGCATTTTATAGAGCTCCATTTTCTCTCGTCTCTTAAGGTGTTCAGTAGGGTTTTGTCCTAGTATTTTCCACTTTTCCAGTGTTAGGCATATGTATTTACTACTAATCTAAACCCCTCCTTGAAGTATTCTGTTGTTTCAGAGACCTTAGTGTTGGGGGCCACAAATTGTAAATAGACATACTATCTATCTGAGCCCCTCTTTGCCCTGCCTTGTGGGCCACTTTTGGAAGGTGGAAATCCTGCATCTTCTTCATCATCCCTGAGATCTTGATGGTCAATGAGGCTGTGAAGTTCACAGAGCAAGAAGTCTGCTGAGAAAAATACTGGGAAAACTAGTACCCAGGTGTGGTGGTGATGAATCTTAACTAGTTTCATTTATGATGTTAAACTTGCCTATTCAACCACTACTTCTGTGTTGTTCTAGGAAAAGCAGTGTACATGTTCCCCTGCATTGGCAAATAAAATGATGACTAGCTGGAGATTATTGGTCTTTGCTTTCAGAGAACATTGTTCATCACAGCATCCTATTTCTTTGCAGTTTTTCTCTCGCTCCTTTTCTTTCTCACTGTATGCCATAACTCCAGCAGGAGTTTGGATACTCAGTGTAGGCGTCCCTGATAACTGGCACCGTGGAAAGATTCTTGATACCTTGGGATACTCACAGTTTCCTTTCCAATGCATAATTCATTTCTCTCATATTCCAAATCAGTAGTAATAAGAATCAAGTAGATCATTGATGTTGTCAGTTTCAGCATAATTTCTTGGTTATGTAATGGAATCTGTGGCAATATATTAATTTCATTTATTCTTCTCTGCACTTGGAAAACTTTTGTGTTGTCTTTTGATAGTGTCTAAATCATTGCTGGTGTTTTATCCAAATACCATTTTGTTGCCTTTAAGTTCTTTGTCTCTGGTGGCTCACATCACTTTTTACATAATTAGGATAGTTGCCTGCTTGTCTTTTTTTTTTTTTTTTTGCGGCATCGGGGATTGAACTCACGACCTTGCGCTTGCCAGGCAGGCACTTAGGCCGCTGAGCTAGATCCCTGGCCCTTTGCCTGCTTGTCTGTATGTAATTATTCACTACTGCCTATTTTCAGATCTATTTTGCCTAATTTATTGTATTCCTTCCTAAATTGTCTTTTCCTCTCAGTCTGTGGTTTTGTTGCTGCTGTTTATCATTCATGGGTGAACATCTGATTCGCTCATGAGGTAAAAGTCAAAATCACATCCTCCTTGGTCAGTGGTTAGGGAGGAATACTGGAGTGACTGAAGTAGGGTACATTACTTCATGCAAAGCCTTTGTTTGTGGAAAAGTTCCAGGGTTTCAGGCTTTGCAGAAGTCCTTTTTTCAGTCAGAACTTACTAAAACACCGAAAGTTTTAAAACAGTTTGCTTTTATCTACCTATTGTAAGAAACATGAAACAACTTTTTCTGATACTGTGAAAGCCTGACAGTGTTTCATGTGATAAAACAGTCATTTTTCATGTTTCTAGTACATTAGTTCCAATCTGCCACTTCCAGTGTGACTCAAGGGGAGAATAAAGACTCTAAGAACCCTAAAGACCTATAGTTATGGGGAGCTGAGGGGGTCCGAAGTCCAGCCAAGATGGTGGTTCAAAGGCCATGATCCAGGACCTAACGCAGATTTTATTAATTTTCCATGAGGGAAGTAGCTCAGGGATGAGTGACAGCGAGACTGTTTGGAAATACAAGAGAGCGGTGAGCTGGGCTAGATAGGAGGCCTGAGATCACCTCTGCATTATGCAGAAGGCAACAAATGCAGAGAGAGTAATCTGCATAACACAGCTTAGGTGTAGTATCTAATATTTTGGGGTCAGTGCTTCAGCTCTGATACACAATCTTTTTTGCCCTGAGAAGTCATAGCCTTTCTCGAGGCTCAGTCCCAGCCAACAGCATGGAGCATAGATCTCCATCCTGCCCAGCTCAACCATGTTTTTTTGGGAGTACCTGGGTGGGGAAATAGTGCTTATCTGTCTTCTTGCTTCAACGATTACACATCAGTTTCTCAGCCAGCCCAATTTACATTGCTTAAAGCCAATTGAAAAGAAAGAAATGATCAAGCCAGTTCTGTACATATCAATACATGGAGATAGGGCCAAGTTTATCTAAAATGGAGATAATTGCACTTCTTTCAAGGAGAGTCATCTGAGTGGTTCTGCACACTTGAAGGCCAACTTTATTGACTCCTGTTGTGAACTTTGAGGGCTGCCCTCCAGTTTTGGTGGCTGTTTTCAAATGTCTGGAGTTGACTCAGTAAGGAAATGCTTCTTTAAGACCAGTTGGCCTTTAGGATCCACTGGGTCTAAGGCCATATAACATCTGAGCCAGATTTTCATATTTTGTCTGGGTCGTTGCTTTAAGCCTATCATAATTGACTGCCCTGTGTGCTGCCTTCTGGGGCCCTTCAACCAATCAGGAAACCATATAGTTATATCTCCCCCAAGTAGTGGTTAGTCCACTCTGATATAGCCAGTTGAAGTCTCAGTTTGGGTTGGCTTAGGGAATGGCTACAGTGCTCTTCTGAAGATTAGACACAAAGCAACTGTGGTTGTCAGAAAAAACCAAAGACCAAATGCATTCCCATTCTTCAGGCAAGAGTGTTGAGGGAAGAGTAAGATTTATGACATCCCACTTGTGATCTTAAGACTGTACGAGGTGTTAGAACTCCAATGTATCTGGTAGCATCTGTGACAAAGGAACACAGATGCTGACTGACCTGAGAGAGTGTGCATAAGGAGAAGGGTACAGGCACCATTCCTTCCACCCCTTCCACCTCTCCAAGTGGAAATTGGGGAGCAGGGAATGGGGAGATGCCACAAACTACCTGGATGAGGTATGAGGTAGAGCTGGAGGAGAAGGAATGTAAGGAGGAGGTTCAGATTCACCAAGAAGTGCTGGATAGAGAGATGGGATAGCTGTCAGATCAGTAGGAGGCCCTAGAGCAGAGGAAGAAGCTGCTGGAGCTGCTGGGGCAGGAGGCTCAGCAGGGGGTGGAGAAGTCCGCAGTGCAGGGTGCTGCCAGGTTGGAGGTATAGGAGATTGCCAGGGGAGAGCAAAATCAGTTGGATCCATCATCAGGGAGAAGTCAGCTTTAGAGGGAATCAGAGGGGTCCTGGAAAGGAAGGAGAGCAGAAGGATTTCAGAGGGATCACCTGAAGAGTACAGGGTAAGAAAACTGCAAAGTGTAAAAAGTGCCTGGACATAAGGTACATCAGGCCACTTCCCCAGCCTATGACTATAATTAGACCTCACAGGACAGAGAAATCAAAAGTACCATTATCTGGCCACCCGGCGCCATTGTCTAGCTTGTATTGCGGTCATGTTATGCTACAAAAAAACAAAAATCAGGTGCATTAGTATCATATTTGAAGGTGTTTTTGAAATGAAAAAAACTTTTTCTTCAATTTTTTGTTTCACTATTAGTGCCTGCTAAGTTTGCAACATATTGGTGACCAGTACATTTCATATACATTTTCATTATATCTACCCTCCCATTTCTCTTCATTATGCCACCTTTCATGTCACCAAGACATAGGATATTATGAATTTCTTAATCTAAATTCATTGTTCTTAGGTGTGCTCTAATAGAAACTGTAATTTTTTAATTAGTTTTCCAAATTATCATTCATACATTTTCCTTAGTGTTTAGTTAACACTTTGTCTATGAAACCAGGTTGAAATTTCAAAATGCTGTCTAAATAGAGTCACAGCGGGAAGAAATCAATTCCCTAAATAACAAGTTGAGAAAAAAAAAGATTTTTTTTGACCCCTCAGAGCAATATATCAGGTATTTACCTACCTTACTTTTTTCACTTTGATTGTAATGTTTGGGTCCTTCCATTGACCCATTCTTTAGTGACTTTCTACAAGTAAATTTGGAATTAATCAGCAGGACAAGCAGAGTTCCCATTCTCCTCTTGCTTTAGCACTGAATTCCAATGGAACATCAAATTTCCTGTTACAAGTGCATATGGATGGAGAATAAGTGATGACCAAGACATGAAGTGAACATTTCGAAAACTCAGTCTCGTAAAGTTTTCATGAGTAGAGTAGAGATGGTTCATGTTTGTATCTCATTCTTCTTCCTGGAAATCCATGTCTTATGATTTAGGAAACAGTGACCATCGAGGATGTGGCTGTGAACTTCACCAGGGAGGAGTGGGCTTTGCTGGCTCCGTCTCAGAAGAGGCTCTACAGAGATGTGATGTGGGAAACCTTTAGGAACCTGGCTGCCATAGGTAAGGAAAATACCATTTTCTCATTTATGCACTTAGAAAGTATTGTGTGATGTTCACCAGCACTTTGTCCTTAATAGGAAGATGGAAATGTTATAAGGCATCTTCCAGGCATGGCCACATTTTACCATGAGTCTAACTGGAATCTAGTGATTTTCATATAATGTAGTAAATCATCGTTATATTTCTGTTTCTGCACTTTAGGAAGAATCTCAGGTGAGCAGCAAATTCAAGATGGGTACAAAAATTGCAGGAAAAATCTAAGGTAATCATGAGTAGATAGTTCCTCAAGTGTCAGACTATAGTCTGACACAAACAGAACCGTGATCAAATTTCTTTATCTCATAGCATTTCTCCAAGGATTTGTATACATTTAATATCTTTAATCTAAAAATTACATGTTTGAAACATTCCAATATCTGAAATGTATGTGATAGTGCTGTTATTTGAAAAGTGACATCTTTGATCTGATGTAAAATAACAAACAGCCAGTTGTGGTGGAACCTGCCTATAATCCCAGTAGTTGTGAGGCTGAGGGAGGAAGACTACTGCAAGTTCCATGTCAGCCTGGGCCACATAGTGAGTTCAAATCCAGCCTCAACTACCAAGAGAGATTCTGTTTCAAAAAGAAAGAGTACAAATAAATTATGTTCTGTTCTCAGAATCATAGATAAGTTGAATGAAACTGCATTTAGGCAATGAGGACAGGAGTATATAAAACAACTTTTGTGTATACAGTGAGAGCTAAGTTGTGTGTGTTTAAAAGACCACTTTCATGTCAAATAAATTATATGCAATACTATATGTAGTTCAAAGGAATATACTCATACAGTATTTCAAAAGTTGCTAATGTTATGAATGTATTCAAAATCTGAGTGATTGTTCTGTTTTGATCACATTTATTTTCAAGCAGTCCTCCAAAAGCACACAGTTCATTGATGTTCAAAAATACTAGAAGGTGCATCCCCATATTATTGGTTGGACTGTCAATGTGGTATACCATCCATACAAATGTGTACAAGGTTCCCCACAACAGAAAAATAGAAAGCAGCATAATTTTAAAAAACTAAGCTCTGAGAAGGGCCTGGTGATGCACACCTGTAATCCCAGCACTCGGGAGACTGAGACAGAAGGATCATTGTGAGTTCAAGACCAGCCTGGGCTACAAAGTGAGCTCAAGGCCAGCCTGAACAGCATAGCAAGACCCTGTCTCAAAAAGACAAAGGCCGGTGATTTAGCTCAGTGGCATAAGCACCTCCCTGGCAAGCATGAGGTTGTGAGTTCGATCCCCAGTGCCACAAAAATAAAAAAAACTAAACTCTGGAAAAAACCTAAATGTCCATTGACAGATGAGTTGATTAAGGAAATATGAGGTAGCCTAGGCATAAATGGGTATGCTTGCGACCCCAGAACTCAGGGAAGTTGAGGCAGGACGCTAATACATTCCTGCTTACCCTTAATGATTCATGAGACTCTGTTTCAAAATAAAAATTGAAAAGCCCACAGATGTGTATCAGAGCTAAAACTCTGGTTCAGTTTTCAACCTGAAAAACACTTGGTATGTACACATAATGGAATGGTACTCATCCACGAAAGGATGAGGTGATGGTATTTGCCAATATATGGATAGATCTAACATTTACAAAGTTAGATTAAATAAGTCAGAGAAAGTTCAATATCGTAAGTTGTATTTTGTGTGGGAATTCCAAAACCATGAATTAAGGAGTAAAACAAAGGAGAGATGGTGGAAAAAAGAGGCAGACATTTTGGAGTGAGTGGAGTGGCTCATTTGAAGAGGAGGAGATAGTCATGAAAAAAAAAGGTATCAAAATACATCAATATATGCAACGTGTTTCATCAAGATGTATTCCAATTCCTCAAAAATGAAAGTAAGTGCTGTGTATTGCAAACATGCAGATTACAAACTCCTAAATGAATACCACTATTCGGGTAAAAGCTGTGTTGAAGCCATCATGCAGAGTGCACAATAAGTTGGTGGTTAAATATTATTAGAGGATGTCAAAACAGATTTACTTAGGGCCGGGAATCTAGCTCAGCGCCCTAAGCGACTGCCTGGCAAGTGCAAGGTCATGAGTTCAATCTCCGGTGCCGCAAAAAAAAACCAAAAAAAACAAAAACAGATTTACTCATGGTGAATCACTACTATAAAAACACTAATAAATATGATTGTTTGTTTTGTTACTGCCCCTTTTTACAGAAGTGAAGAGGTAGAGCAATCCTGTCAGTATAACTTACAGTATCAACATGGAGAACTGATTTCTTGGATTCCAGATAGAAATGTGCTCATGAAAGTTGTTGGTATAAAATCAGATGAAAGCATTTCCTCTAGAAGGCCCCAGGTTGGTCATTCATCAGCAGATCTGCCCATCGTGGCTAAAACTGCACTCAAACCATATGAGCAGCAGGGATTTCAAGGGAAGCTGTCTACCTGTAACAAACATGAGAAAACCTACACAAAACTCCATTCCTTTCCAAAACATGCAAAGACAAGTACTGGGGAGAAACCCCATGAATATATGCCATGTGCAAAATCTTACTCTGATTGCAATGAATGGACAATTGAAACGAAGCCACTTGTATATAAGCAAGATGTGAAATCATTCACTACAGCCAATAATGTTCAAATTGGAGAAAGAAGTCACAGTGAAGTGAATACTGTACCATGTGGAAAAGATTTTAATTCTTACCAGAATATTCAGACACATGAAAACACTCACACTGTAGAAGCCTATATAGGTAAACACTATGAAAAATCCATCACTAACAATTTACTTGGTAATCATGAAAGAACTCATCCTGGGAAGAAACCCTGTGTATGTAAGCATTGTGGAAAATCTTTTAGCACACATAGTAATTGTCAACTACATGAAAGGACTCACACTGGGGAGAAACCCTATGTGTGTAAACAATGTGGTAAAGCTTTCAGTAGACAATATACTTGTCAAGAACATGAAAGAACTCACACAGGGGAGAAATATATATGTAGGCAATGTGGGAAATCTTTCAGCATTAAAAATACTTGGCAAAAACATGAAAGGACTCACACAGTGGGAAAACCCTATATATGTAAGCAATGTGGAAAAGGATTCAGCACACAAGTGGATTGTCAAAAACATGAAAGGACTCACACTGGGGAGAAACCCTATATATGTAAGCAGTGTGGAAAATCTTTCAGCACAAAAAGTTATTGTCAAATACATGAAAGGACTCACACTGGGGAGAAACCTTATATATGTAAACAATGTGGGAAAGCTTTTAGCAGACAATACACTTGTCAAGAACATAAAAGAACTCATACAGGTGAGAAACCATATGTATGTAAGCAATGTGGAAAAGCTTTCAGGACACACAGTAATTGTCAAGAACATGAAAGGACTCACACTGGGGAGAAACCCTATGTATGTAAGCAATGTGGGAAAGCTTTTGGCAAAAAATATTATTGTCAAAGACATGAGAGTACTCACACTGGGGAGAAACCATATATATGTAAGAAATGTGGGAAAGCTTCCACTAGGAAAACAAGTTGGCAAATACACGAAAGAACTCACACTGGGGAGAAGCCTTACGTTTGTAAGCAATGTGGAAAAGCTTTCAGCATGCGATATACTTGTCAACTACATGAAAGAAGTCACACAGGGGAGAAACCATATGTATGTAAACAATGCGGGAAAGCATTTAACAGAAAAAACTACTGTCAAAAACATGAAAGGATTCACACTGGGGCGAAACCATATGTATGCAAGCAATGTGGGAAAGCTTCCAGTAGCAAAGCAATTTGGCGAATACATGAAAGGACTCACACTGGGGAGAAACCATATCTGTGTAAACAATGTGGGAAAGCTTTCAGCAGACAGTATACCTGTCAAGAACATGAAAGAACTCACACAGATGAGAGGCCATATATATGTAAGCAATGTGGGAAAGCTTTCAGTATTAAAAGTTCCTGGCAAAAACATGAAAGAACTCACTCTGGGGAGAAATCCTATGTATGTAAGCAATGTGGGAAAGCTTTTAGCACAAAAAGTAATTGTCAAATACATGAAAGGTCTCACACTGGGGAGAAACCATATATATGTGAGCAATGTGGCAAAGCTTTCACCAGACAATATACTTGTCAATTGCATGAAAGAAGTCACACTGGGAAGAAA
>RJWT010039905.1:0-12577 GCA_004365215.1 Cuniculus paca | reverse complement strand
GATTTGAAGGTGGCTGGATTAGGGTGTGTGTGCTGGAATGAAAGATGTGATGCTGGAATTAAATGTGTGAGGCTGGCATTAGGGGTGTCCCTCTCTGGGTATGGGTGGCACTGCCCAAAGAGCAGATAGCCTGGATTGAATATAAAGAGGCAGAAAGAAGTCTACTACTGCTGCTGCTACTTCTGCTGCTGCTTTACTACTTCGTGACTTGCTGCCTTCTGCCTACCCTGCCGTGCCATGGACAATTTCTTCCCTGTGATGCCCCTCTGCCATGCCACCCTGCCTTGGAGCCAGCTGACTATGAACTGAAACTTCTACATGACCTGAAGTAAACCTTTTCTCCTTTAATTTTGGGTGTTGGGTATTTTGTTTCAGCAAAGAGAAAAGCAACTAAGACAGTCATTGAATTCTTAACATGCATATCAAACTTTTTGTATAAATATTACGTTTATTTTAAAGAGAAGTTTGAAGTAAGATGAATTTTTTTTTTTGCGGTAAGATGCTTTTTTGGCACATGAGGTAACTGATTTCTCAGCAAGATAACGTAACTCCCTCAAGTTTAAACAACTAGGAAATGCTAAAGTTAGAATTTGATCTTAAAGTTCCCCAGTCAATTATCCTTTTACAATGTTATGTTGATACCACCAACTAAATGTATAAATTCCTACCTTTATATGCCAGATACTTGTGAGAATAATTGAACACAAGGAACTTATGAACTTACAAATGCACCATCAACAGGAGAGACAGTCAAAGATGGGATTCTATTTATGAGGCTACATTGACATATCTATCAAGTCTCAAAACTTCCCACAAGTCTATCTTCTGATTCAGGATATACATCTTGAACTAAGGGCTGTTTCTTTTTCCAGTTTTATGCTAATTATTTATATGATTTCTCTAATACAGATATTTTGGGACAGTTTTGTCTTCAGCAACCATTAAACAGTAAACATTAGTTAACTTATACCTGAATTAAGTCAAAAGCCAACTAGACACGTTACACATGAACGACAATACAAGCAATGAATCCACCTAAGACTGGGTACAGATGTTGAAGAAATGTTGAAAGCCCTTGCTGCTGGTAGAGTCTGGGTCCCAGGCAGTCATGGAAGAGCAGGAGGCAGTAGTAAGGAAGACAGCTGTTACTATTCACTGAGCACCTACTCTGTGCAACGCTCACTGTCAGCAGCCGACAGCATTATCTTCCAAGCCTCACAATTACTGCATGATGTGGGTACTAGAATTCCCTTCTTTTTAAAAATAAGGAAATTGCAGTTTGTTGGAGAAGCTTAATTTATGCACTAAGATGTATAAATTCAATTAACATATCAGTCAATTGAAATAAATTGTATATTGACTAGATACACAGTCATGAGAAGTATTGTGGTTTTTTTTTTTAATCACAGAAGAAAGTAGTCACACAGTTGTTTTTTCTCTGCTTCCTAGAAATATGCTCAATGAGAGCATTTATGTGCTATCATCTCATTATCTGGGGACTATCAATTTGGCATATTGACACATCTAACTTTAGAGAGGTCAGCAGATAATTTCACTAGATTACTCCAACAAAGTCAAATATTTTCACCAACATTAGGCCTAATTATTTAGGTATAGAAATCCCATTTGAATAGATAGGATAAGATATGCAAAAATATATATATACACATATGTGTATGTCTCTATAATCTAAAAATCTGATATCTGACATGCTCGAAATTCTGAAACTTTTCAATGCTGACATAATGTAATAAGTGAAAATTCTATACTCACCTCACTGTAACAGATTGAAGTAAAAAGGCAGATACACTAAAATTTTCATGCTATGTGTACAAAGTGTAAAACAAACATAAAGGAATTTTATGTTTAGACTTGGGTTCCTTCTCCAAAATACTTCATTATGTATATGCAACTATTCCAAAATCTGGAAAAAAATCTGAAATCCAAAACATTTGTTATCTCCAAGCATTTCAGAGGTGGAATACTCAACAACTCTGTGTATGTGTGTCTCTGTGTACAATTTTTTCTTTTGGTACCAGGGATTGAGCTCACGACCTCACACTTGCCAGGCAGGCGCTGTGCCACTGAGCTAAATCCACTCCCTCTATGGCCCCTGTGTACAATTTTTAATGGAGTTGTGAAGTAAACTTTGGTACACTTCACAAGTGAAATGATGTTAGTGACCTGACATCCGTTAGATGTTACATTGTTGACATTTCTCCCTCTTTGGTTGTGTGTGTATACAGAGCAGGCGTGAGTGAGGAGTTTAGTGTGAATGTGCAGATACACCACAACATATTGTAGCTTTATGGAGATGAAACACATGTATTTGGGATTAGATGGTTGTGGTATATCTCCCATCTATTAAAAGAATTAAACTTTATGTAAGGAAAAATTGTTCAACAAAATTGGAAGTGTCAGATCATCTGGTTATTAATTAAGCCCACTCAAAGAGCCAACACAAAGATTTTAGGAAAAAGTATCCAAACTCAGAGAAGAAAACTAAAGCTTGTTGGTGAAGTGGATGACTGATAAAATAATATCACTTATATCCTAAAATTCCTAGGGCAATTTATGGAGATAAATTATATTGTGGAATAAGGGCCAAAATTCCAAAGTAGATTTTTGTCATAGATTGCATAAAAATCCCAACACATACTACTTTCATGTGGATTAGACAAAGAAAATCTCATCAGATAATGGCAAAATCACCGTTTTTCTTACATCATAACATCAATCAATATAAGAAATAGACATATTTATTCTTTTGATACATGATCTGTTTTCTTGAATAATAACTATACTTCCTAGTAGTCTGATTTCCTTAACTTAATTGCCTAAAAAGCTTAGTAGATAATCAGTAGCACTGAACAGTGAATGAGGTGATGAATCATGCAGGAGGCTATTCTACATGGTACAGAATTCATAAATGACCTATTGTATCCAAAAACTTGATAAAAATTAGGCTATATGCCCCTCAAAAACCATTTATGCCTAGAAGAATCTCTCTGATATTATAGTATGATAATGATGACTAATGTTGATGAGTGTAAGGAAATGGACTTTAGTTTTAATTATTTTACAAAAAATTGGAAGAATAATTTCACAAATTTCTTCCAAAATTAAAACTAATTTTAAAACAGGATATATATATATATATATATATAATTTTTTCCATAGAAAGAGGAAGTGTTTACATCTTGTGCTAAATAATGTGTGAGTGTCATGTATTTTAGGTTTGCAGAAAATGATACACTACCTGGACAGAGACATGCTAGCTTCAAATAGTGCACATTTATAGCAAGTGTGAAGTTTCTTTCACTTTGTTATTTTGCTTGTTTTTAATTTAAATAAATAAACAAATTTATTTTTTGAGACAGTTTCTTTGTGCAGTTCAGACTGACCTTGAACTCACTTTGCAGCCCAGGTTGGCCTCAAACTCACAGGGATCCTCCTGCCTAGCCCTCCCAAATGCTGCGATTACACGCATGTGCCACTACACCCAGCTTAAATGTTAAATTTAAATATTAGATCACAAGCGATAAAAATTTTATAAAGGCACAACTTTCTTTCTTTGCATTATTTAAACATTAAATTTAATATTTAAATATTAATATAATATTTACAGCAGCTATAATTGATATACAGCTTATTTGTGCTACTGTATTATGGATAAGAATATACAGAAGTGAATCTCAATAGTCTTACAACTGACTGAGTTGTTGCCATGGTGAATTTAGAGTCTACAGAATAGGATGTGCACTGATTATGCTGTAAGTTTCGCCCAAATGAAACATTATGTTTATTAAGCAGATAATGATATGATACACAAACCAACTATACCCCTTAAAAATAAGCATTAGAGCCGGGCCTGTTGGCTCACGCCTGTAATACCAGCACTCAGGAGGCTGAGACAGGAGGATCATTGCGAGTTCAAGATCAGTCTGGGCTACAAAGTGAGCTCAAGGCCAGCCTGAACTGCATAGTGAGACCCTGTCTCAAAAACACAAGGGCTGGGGGTTCAGCTCAGTGGCCTAAGTGCCTGCCTGGCAAGCGTGAGGTCACGAGTTCTAACCCTAGTGTTGCCAAAAAAAAAAAGAAAAAAAAGAGCATTAGAATTATTCAAGCTTTAGGCGATTAGATAAGGAAAATTTTAAATAACTAAAAAGGCTACCTTTTTGTTCATATATGTGAAGGAAATCTAGACTTCGAAAAGTTCTGTCAAGAAATTAAAATTTACAGGATGATTTTCTGATATAAATGGAGTTATAGCATGATGTAGGTTAAATAAAACTTTGTTCTGGGAACCACCATCTGAATCTTTCTTATAGTAACTTGGAAACAACTCTATTTTACTCCATGAATAAGTCTTGCATACTGACTATATTTCACATGATAGTGTTTTCTAAAGCAGTTTTCTCAGCGATGATTCATTCATTATCACCTAACAATTATGGTTTCTGATTGTATGATTTTATTGTAAATGACTAAATTAGCTAACACAAAGAATCAAGAAAAACAAAAGTGCTATAAAGCAATATACGGGTTTTTTCCTCTTTGAAGTTATAGATAAATGGTTTTTTTTCTAATCACCCAATGTTTTAGACTAATCACTAGAAGTACCTTGACTTATTATGAAATATTGACTGGAAATAATCTATGTAAGTCTTCATTTTAAATCTTTTATGTCAATACTACATCTTTTTAAAGCCACTTTTAAAAAAATATTCACATGTTTAGGTCAAATAATCAAACCAGCTGATCAAAACCTTAATGTATTTGTCCCAGATAAAAATCTTTCAGAGTCTCTCTCTATAATAAATCTGTCTTAGTACAGCTTTTATTTCCACTGACTTTTAAATTTAATTCAAAAGTCTTTTAATTATTATATTAATGGTTTGAAAAAAGCTCCATGGTACTTATCAAAATACAGTCTGATTACAGACTATGTGTATTGTGACAGGTCAATTATTGTAAGATTTTATGTAGTGTGCATAAATATATCTATATTTTAAATTCATAATTTACTAAAGAGAATAGTTTTATCTAGGTTCCCAATGAACTTTCCTGTAGTCTCTTTGGGAAGTAAGAATTTGTGTTATTATCATCATCACTGTTATTTAAATATGAGGAAATACATCTGTTGTCATCGACTGGCACATGGCTTCCTATGATTTGGCTTCAATCACTCTATCCTCGTTGTCCTTTCACACCAAAGCTCCAGAAAACCACAAGAACCTCCTTTTCTTGGAACGTAACTCATGCCACCACCTTTCTTTGGCTTCAACCATGATGCTTGAAAGACTCTCCCTTTTCACCCTGACAACTGCAAGTTTGTACACCAGCACTAGCTGCTCGTATTTCCTTAGTGTTTACTTCTTGCCACACAATTTGCTAACAGCATTATTTAATCAATGCATTGTAACAAACCTATTTTACAGATAAAGAAATGTTGGCTAGTCACCCAGTTACAAAGTTCAAGCAGGTAGTCTGACTTCAGATTTTACCCTTGATACATTAATACTATGATCTATTGATGGTACATGTCAGTAAACTTTCAAGAACAAGAGAAAAAAAATACTTCCCTCGTGGATATTTCATTGACCATGTCAACTTTTCTTTCCTATTTTTGTTCTGTATATCTCTGAGATCACACTCTTAACTTCTTACTATGGACAAAATTAGTGATGTGCCCATCTTGTTTTTATTTTTAACCAGTCAGTGCCCCTTTGAGAGCAGTGTTCTGATTCATCTTCATAACCTCTGTAATAAACAGTAAAATTCCTTTCATATGCAAAGTCCTCTATGAATACTGGTTATATGAATTTATCAGTGAAGGGATTATGAGATACTTTAGACTGAATCACAAATGACTTATCGAAAACAAGTTAAAGAATCTACATAGCCAACCTGTAATTTGATAAACACAATAATCTCAAACGAGTAATTATTTCTTCACAAATTTGATCTTTCGTGTTGATCTTATAAAAATTTTCAAGCTCATTCATTCATGCAAATGCATTGTTTGATTTCGCTGAATCCAGACAATAGAATTCAACCTAGGAACCCAGATGAATTTTGACCAAACAACCAGTTAAAGATAGAAATAATTCTTTATAACAATGACTGTACAGATATGTCTTATCTGTTTTACCTGAACTGATTCAAATTTCCCAGTTTTGTATGTACACATATATTGACTCATCTAGATAATATTAACTAGTATGGGAAGAGAGAAAAAGATCATTTAATTTGTATTTTACATTATACTATGATGATAGTGTAGTCATCTTTTAAAATTTTCAAATTTGAGTTGGATACTTTGATATTACTCAGAGGCAATTTATGTTTATTCACACTATTTTTTGCATGTTGGAGTTCAGAGTGACTTGAAGAGTACTTGAGGCTCAGAACTCCCAAAATAGCCACATGTAAGATGTGGAATTATTATATATGAGAAATGCCTTTTATCCTTTCAAGATGAAATTTAATATATATGTTGGCAAAACTTATATAATTAAGAGTTATTTGGAGGTTGACAGTAATTTGCTGAATTTAGAACAAGGATCCTTGGAGGAGTTCAATCTTAAAATTAAACACGATTTTTAAATTTTAGAAGCCTTTATCTAACCTGAAAAATTAAAACCTAAAAACTAATCATACAAAGCATAATCTTATCCTCGTTGAAGTATGTTAGAGCACCTCTTGAAAATGAATGACTTTGGAGTAGTTTTTCACATACTCTTAAATGATCATTTTTGCTTAGCGATTTAAGTTCAAGTAATGAAGCCATGATTGTTAAAAACATTATGGGTTATCAATAATACAATTCCCAATAAATCATCTAAGTAGAATCAAATTAAAAACCCAGAAGTACATGGCAGCTATGTAATTTGAAGAAGAGTAAAAAGCTGTCTTTCACAATTAGGTTCACACTAGTGCTGAGCTATTTCATTTATCTTTGGTGGAAGGAATGGATATTTAAGGTTTTCCTCGAGATTCATCTTAAGTAACAACATAAAAAGCTTGTTGAGTCAGTTACTTGATTTAGACAAACCTATAATTTTTTTTTCTCTGAGCAGTTAGGTGCTTTGGAAGGTGAGTTATTCACCAATTAGACTGTTGCATTTCTTACCATTGTTGCTTGCTTAACTTATGGCCTAAAACTTACGAAAGAGTTTTCAGAAGTATAGTACCAGAAAGCTAGCAAGGGAAAATTAGCAGCAGTGTTTTCTGGGATCATATGCACTCTCAGTCTCCTTTCACAGACACATCACACTTTTCTTTTTGTCATACCTGTGTAGCCTTTGGTGTACCTTGGGCTCTGTTACCCAGAGATAAATACATAACTATCAGTCCCTGCTTGTCCCTCAGACATGAAAAGGATGTAACACTCTCATTTTGATTTTCCTCCTAAAAGGAACAAAAGACTGAGTGATTCTGCCCTTGACAGGTACAACCCCAGATCGCGAACACTGGCCAGCCCTTGGCAGAAATAGCCAGTGAAAATTAAACCCCCTCACCACAAGTTTAAACAAAGCCATCTAATTTGGTTTTAACCCCAAGTAAGGGGGAAAAAACTAATAAAAAGACAACATAAAGAAACATAACTTGCCAGTGCGAACCTACATGCAAGCCAGAGGAGATTTATGATTTTGTTTCCCGAGGAGGGAGCGACTAACGCACGCACACTGACCATCACTATCAAGAGGTAAAGAGAGAGTGAAATGGCTCAACGTACACACACCCCACTCCATACCGGGGACGAGTCTCCGAGCTGAGGCTTGTGCTCTCGGAGGGCCAGGCTGAAGCTGACCGCCCCCACGGCCACGCTGGACACCCCCAGCCCTATCTCCAGCACAGAGAGCACCAAGAGGCTCCCAATAATCTGGCCGCTGGTGCACATCCTTCCTGGGTCATCATTCCTTCCAGATCAGAGAGGGAAACCAACCATCCACCTTCTTTCTTCCACAATCCTCCTTACCCCTTACACCCCCTACCAGATCCCAAAACTTTTCTTTCTTTCTTCACCAGCAAAACATTTATCCACAAGGACTGGATTTTCAGAACCAGATATCCTCTTCCCTGGCCCCGATCAGAGGCGAAAGAGCCGCTCCACCCCCTGGCACGTTCAGACAAGGACTGGAGAGGAGTCTTGCTGGGCTCGGTGGTGTGAGTCCAGGAGAGAGCGGGTCAGGAACCGGGTGTTCAAGGAGCCCGACCTGGGAGCCGCGGGGGCTGGAGCTGCGCTCGCGAGGCGCTGTCCAGAGTTCTGCCGCGTCCCCGATCTCCGCCGGGAAAGCAGCTCCCTTCTCAGCCTCTCAGACCTGTCAGACGCCCTTCCCTTCCTTGCGGGGATGAGCTTTGCTTCCCGGAGGTCCAAGGGCTCAGAGCTTCCCTCTGCGTCTCCCTCTCGCCTTCTCGCCTTTGTTTTCGCGGTCACACAAAGTGCTTCTGCGAGCCTCCTGTCCTCAGGCGAGCGGGTGGATGGTATTCAGCACCACGCTCCTCGCAGTGGCTGTGTCGCCAGAAAAAGCGACCTTGTCTGATGGCCTCTTTCCGTCTGGGTTTTTTCTCCCTCGTCGTCGTCCTCTTCCTCCCCCTCTCTCTTGATCTGATTTTCTCTCATTGCTATGACCTCATTGGGATTTAGAAGGTTGACAGAGGAGGGCGAAACCTGATGTATTTGTGGGTCTAGGACCAATCCTCTTGGTTGGCCCTGGACCGTCCCTCCCGGGACCCTAACTAACCACAGGAATCTAAGCGATCCCTACCTCCGCATCTCCCCCACTCGCTCCCTTCTGGGCTTCTATCCAGCAGGGAGGGGAGGCGATGCCTACGTCAACGCGGGGCTCATTCGGTGTAAAACTTTCTTCTGCATGTACACGGGGTGGGGGAGTAGTGACCAAGAAAGGCAGAGGAGGAGAGGCAGGAGAAAGTCCAGAATCCTAATTTCACCGGAACTCCGCAAGGCCTTCACCAAGAGACTCCTGTGTCCAGATGAGTCCTTACGGAGCAGGAGCGCCACGATCTGTCACCTTCCAGGTCAGAGAGGAAGGAGCAATTGCCTGGAGCCGCCGCACTTGGCAGGAATGTGGCACCCCACCCTCCAGCTCTCAGAGCCTTGCTCCCCCTTAGGTGCCTTCCCTGTCACTTGCCCTGGGATAAGCAGCCAGATCCAGCCCTTTGGGACCCTGCATTTCCACTCACATTCGAGAGAGATGTTTGTTTAAATTCTGTATTGGAACATACTCTTTTTTTAAACGTCTGGGTTTATGCACAACTCTTTTTTATAATCTGCCCTGGTCAAATCATTAGGGCCGGGGACAGCATGACTTGAGTATCTTAGTGTTGTTGCCTTTGAAGTTTATGCAGCTCTAAACATCTGAGAATCAATGTTTGAATCCCATTTTAGTTTTCCTGATTTTTACTTCAAGAAATAAATCTCAAGGTGTTCTATCAAGGGTATCCAGGAAGTCAAGAGGGCTAGAGGAGGTTTCGACATGTGAATCACCTTTCTCAATAAGTGGGTTCTCTAGTTAGAGATGGATCCAAGGAAAATAGAGGGAAGGAGGATGGGTTTAGGGTACAGTAGGGAAACTTGACCTCTAACAGACAGGGCAGTGCAGGCATATCTGTGATGTAAAGTGTCCTCTTTAAGCATCATAAATGCTAAGAACACAAAATCACAGTGACCTATAGCTCAAGTTCTGTAGTGTAAGTGCCAGCTTCAATTTTCTGAAATTTGATTCAAAGCTTGTACCACAGCTTAAATTCAACTGCACAACATAATTTGTTCTCTTTTTGATATATTTATTCTATAATTTTAAAGTTTTAATCATGTCTCCTTAAAAATAAAAAGAAAAAAAATGTAGCAATTTCCAGTTACTCACCTTTAAATTCTTTTTTTTGGTACCAGGGATCCAACTCAAGACCTTGTTCTTGCCAGGCAGGTGCTTAAGCCACTGAGCTAAATCCCTGGCCCCTTTTTTCTTTTTTTGGCGGCACCAGGGATCGAATTCCTGATTTCAGGCTTGCCAGGCAGGTGCTTACACCACTGAACTAAATCCCAGGCCTTTAGAATTTTCAATTATTGTAATATTTGAAGGAAAAAGTTAAACCTTTATACTGAACAATAATTAGTGGATTCACTTTCTACTTGAAGCATGGCTCATCCAATGTCCAGTTTTTAGAAACTACAAAGGTCCTATGGCCTCAGTGATGCATGGTTTATTTAAACATTGTAGATGTCATCTGAGTGATGCAAATTTTATTCAGAAATAATGAATATTATTATTTTCTTACCTTTGGGTTTGCATTTAGTCACTGCTTCTTTAAAATTAAATCTCTACACTCTCCTTTGGAAATGAATAACCAGTTGTATTAGCTAGTAAAATAAATTGATTTATGCAGTCCTATAGGTAGGAAACTAAGCTACTGAAAGAGATCTTATTTTTGTATAGATTGTAGAGTTGGTACTAATAACATATGAATTTTAAAGAGTAAAAGACATAAGCAAATCTTACATTGTCTGAAGTTTCATTTTTGACAAATATGATGACTAGAAATGAGGTTAAATACCCCATAGCCATGTGTATATGGTCATATGCCCAAATATAATCACTGTTGATTGATACTGAGTCATTGTTATGAAATTCAAAATTTTGAAAATTACGTTTTACATAAAACAAATTAAATCTCCCAGTGACTCATAATAAATCAGAAATATTTTTAGAGATAAAATAAGAACAACCATTATCCACAGAAGACATCACCATTCTATGTTTGAAAACATGACTATCAATGTCAGCATTTTCAAAAGATCTTTCTATTACATTTTCTGAGGCTTAAAGTATATTCTGTGTGCTTTTTAAATCAATGTCAAGATTCTCACAAAGTAAGCTGCACATATCTAAAATTTCATCATCGTGGTAGTAAAGGACAAAAAATGGGTTCAAAATGGCCAAATTATTATTGTTATTATTATCACGATCCCTCAAAAAATATTTGTTAGAGAAATAATAGGAGGGTTAACCATAAGTGAAGTACATTGCTGTCCAAATTCCAAAGACTTCACAATTCAAGGATTTAACTCCATGCGTTATGATACATCTAAAGTGTTGCTCATGAGATTCATTGAAAAATAATTCAGTCTTCTACATCTTTGGTAAAAGCGACGGCATAAAAAATGGCAAGCTTGCCACCTGCTGGCTCGTACAAGACACAAGTGACTGTGTGCATAGAGTCAAAATAATTCTTATAAATTCCTCAGCTAATAAAAAGTCTTCATAATTGTTCTCCTTAAAGACCTGAGTATTGTCAATAAGTATTGAAGAATTCCGAGGTCTTTGTGTATGTATTTACCCAAATGAGATTTATAGAAATTTTAACATCTAGAGAAAGCATATGCATGGGTTGGTATGGTTTGGATGAGTGTCTCCTAAGAACCCATGTGTTGTGGGCTCGATCTGTATCAACAGTGTGTTTTAGTGGAAAGAAGAGGGGTCACTGGGGCAGGGAATGTAACGCTGAAGGGGAGAGCAGGACCTTACCCCTTTCACTTTCTTTCACATTGTTTCCTAGCAGCTGTGGAGTGAGCATATTTCTTGACCATGCACTCCCTTCCATGAAGTCCTCCCTCTCCACAGTGCACAAACCAACCATGGACTGGGGCCACAAAAGCTATAAGACAAAACAATAAAACTCTTCTCTTTTTAATTATTTCAAGTATTTTGTTACAGTGACAGACAACAATTACATTTCCTGTTTTACTGTAATGAGGCACATGGCAAAATGATAATTTCAGTCACTAACATAGGGTTATTTAAAACATCCACATTTTAAATGATTAATTTAAAACATCACAATCATCATGATCTCATTTACAGTGTGTGATATACTCTAAATTTTTATGGTGGTCATACGCACTGGACTGAATGGCCAATGTAGTACAAAAATGAAAAATCACAGAATGATTTTAAACAATTTAGCAGTTCTGAAGTTTAAAAGACCATTTGCTATTTTAATAACTTTATCTATGTGATTAGAAAAGCTGACACCTAAAGATTTACCTCAGATTTGATGGAGTGGTTCTGCCAAAAAATAAAGCAATATTTTGAAGATTTTATTTCTTATTTAAAAATAAACATAATAAAACCAGAATATATTTTCTGATTTTTCTTTGCTTTTAGTGGCAATGCTACTTACAAGTCATCATTCAAAAGTACTTAATACTTGTGAATATTAGTCTGAGAAAGTATGGTACTCAGTACTATATTTAGTATAATTTTCCACTTATGTCTAAAATATCTGATTGCTCTTAACCCTTGAACATGTAAATATATATATTTAAATCAATATATCATATGGATATTATAGTGATTTCTCATTTTTAATTATGTGAGTATCTTCATTCTAGGCCATTATGAAGAAAGTAGGAGTGGACTTACTCTTCAATTATATATAAAATATGTGGTTAGCCGGGCGTGGTGGCTCACGCCTTTAATCCCAGCACTCGGGAGGCTGAGACAGGAGGATCGTTGTGAGTTCGAGACCAGCCTGGGCTACAAAGTGAGCT
>RJWT010039904.1:0-12586 GCA_004365215.1 Cuniculus paca | reverse complement strand
TCTTTATCCTTTATCTGTTGATGGACATATAGACCACTTTCAAGATTTAACTATTATGAGATGCACTGCTACAAACATGGGCATGCATGAATCACTCTAACATGATGTCTTTAACTCTTTTGGAAAGATACCTAGAGGAGAAATAGCTGGGTCAAATGGAATTTCTAGTTTTTAAATTTTGGGGAATTTTCATACCGATTTCCACAGTGGTTGCACCAATTTATATTCCCACCAACAGTGTAGGAGCACTCCACCCCTCACCTCATGCACTCTGGCCACCATTTTTTATTATTAGATTTCTAGAAACCATAATGTAAAGGGAAAGAAATTAGACACATAAGCTTAAATATTGCATGGTTTCTCATATATGACAAACCCTAATTACAAAGTGAGAGAAAAATAAAAGATTATAAGGAGTAGGGAGGCAATCATTCTCAAATGAGAAGGGGATCAAGAGATGGCAGGAGAGAGGAGGGAGAGGGCATAAAGGGGAGGACAGTGGGAATGAAGAAGTATTACATACATGTGTGCACTAACTCCACACAAGGAATGTCAACATTATGTACTGCAAACATGGGCTCATGAAAAGAAAAAGAGAAAAAAAATACTGTTACCAGCATCATCTGATTCCTTGGCTGGGGAAAGTTGGTGCGCATTTCGTCTTCAGGTCCTACACGCTGGTCTTGGCTCACAATGGCGTGTGCGTTGTCAAGGGTGCTCAGGATCCCAGCCAGGCCAGCTTGGAGAGGAGGACTCGATATGTGCTTCTTGCTCACTGGTGCTGGTATAACTTTGCCACTTCACATACTAACTCTCAAGAGTTGAGATGAAGCTATTTTGTTTTGTTTTATTTTATTTTATTTTTGTCTTTTTGAAACAGGGTTTCACTATGCAGTTCAGGTCGGCCTTGAACTCATTTTGTAGCCCAGGTTGGTCTTGAACTTATAGTGATCCTCCTGCCTGGGCTCTGAGTGCTGGGATTGCAGGTGTGTGCCACCACACCCTGCTCAAGAGATGAAGTTTTAAAGTCAACCCGTTTTATTTTTTCCCTGGTAAATATACTAAGTGGGTATAAAATGTTCATTTACTTTTTTGAGGCATACAAAATAAAAATACAAATTATATTTCCACAAAAATCCACCATTTTAAGGTTTTAAATTCAGTGAACTCTATTACATTCACAAAGTTATGAAGCTATTGCTGATTCCAGATCATTTTCACTATCCCCCCACAAAAGGAAATTCCATACTCCTCCTATCTTGAACTTGTGGTAAAATGTTAATTTTATTTTTATTATTTGGTTAAATTGTGCTTATAATTTTTGTAAACTCACAGAAGTATATACATTATACTAATTAATATTACAATGAGTTTACATAGCTTACAATTTTTTTGTGTTTATCTTACTCATTTTACCATTTGCTCAAGATTTTAAGCACACATGTACACACACACACACATATGCACACTTGTGTCAGGTTGCAGATATCAGGGCCAACAGTCATTCTTACCTTGAAGGATAGTGAGTAGACACTAAAAATAAAATAAGTCTTGGTTACTGGACAACTGTTATTTCCTGATCACTGTACCTCAAAACACAGTTTCAGGAGGAACGTTATTATCATGGCCTTTACTTTACACATGATAAAGTAAAGGTGTATGGAGTTTGTGTAACTTAGAAAAACTCAAAGTGACATAGCTACCAGCTAATAAAGGCCAAATTTGAACCCAAGCTCTCCAAATTCAGAGCACATCACGGCCTTAACCACTTTACTCTACCCTACCACCTGCTGTTAAATTGGACATACAATCTCATAGTCTCTCTTGATCAGCCCTCACAAGTCTCTCATTCTATTCCCTCCACTTTGCTGCCAGATGTTACCAGATGAGAAGCACTGATTCCTGTTTTTAAATGATCGCACCAAGACCAGCACAGAGAGGTAGCTCTGGATTTTTTCCAGAGCCAAGTTTGGTCCGTGCTTCTCTATACCTTATCAGGACTTTTGCCATTATCTTAGACCTATGTTTCAGCTCTAAAAACAAAAACCACCTTCTGTCATATTTGTTAGTAATTTGAATCCCTCCATTACTCCAAAGGTGGCAAATATAACTTGACATATTAATGTGGTCTCTCTACTTGATTTTCACTGAATATTTTGGGAATACATTTAAAGGTTAGTCTTTTTGTATAGTCATTTGGACATTTTATTTCTAAAAATCTTTAAGAAGTTTAATCACCAACACTTGAAGGAAAGGAGACTCTAGAGGCTAACTTGCTTATACTCTACTTTTTCCATGTATTCCAAAAAAGTCAACTTAGTTGCATACACATATGAGGTAGAATGTTTTCTGTGTGCACGAAGAAATGCCATTACAAATACCTTTGGGAGAGGATTAGTGATAATTTGTACCTGTGCAGACAAAATGAATGAGGGTACTACTAAAAACCTATGGGTTGGGGCTTTCATCAGCAAATTAAATCTGCAGCTTGTCTAGTCTCCCCCCTGCCCCAGTTCCACAGCTCCTGGGAATAAAGCAGCGACCTGGGAGTTCTTGCACTTGCTCCTTGGAAGGGTTCTGCCAACTCCGCATTGTCCCGCTGGATTTGCAGTCAGATGTCTGAAGCTGGCAGACACTGGGCAGGCAGTGAGTTCTCTCGCTGTAAGTTGGGCACAAAAAGATTGGCATGGGAGCAGCCTCCTTTGAGACAGCTGCTCTGCGAGAATGTGGTAAGCAAGGAACAGCCAGAAATTCCTCCTGGCCTGGGTGACTCGTGGGAGGAGTTGAGTTTGCTAAGTATTGTCATTTGCTGAGAGAAGGTGTGTGCTCAAGGAGCGCAACCTGGAGGATCATTAACCCTTTTAGCCAGTTGGGGCACAGCAGTCACAGTGGCTGTGCCAGTTCGTCCTGGAACTGTTTGCTCAGGAAGGTGAGGGAGGAACAGTGGCATCACTTTTTCATGGGGGACAACTGTGGGAAGGAGCAGAAGGCGGTGCTCAATGAAGGACAAGAAAATGAGATGGTAAGATTCCAGCTCCATTTCCCTCTTTCTACTCTCTCGACCGACAGACAGAGACAGACAGACAGACACACACACACACATACACACATTCTCGCTGATACACACTCACACATTTCTCTACACTTTGGCTCTGGGATGTCATGAGAAAAGGGGTTAATATCCAAGAAATCTCTCTGTCCCACAAATGCAACCTCTGACAGCAGATGTTTGTGAGAATGAAAATTTTGTATTCATTTTTATCAAGAATGTTTTCTTTTTAAATAAAACAAAAAGGGAGAGAAGCACAGGGCCACCTGATAATTCATTTCTGAGCCTTGTCAGTACAGCAAGTTCGTTCAAGACTTTCAGTCATTCCGGTGGTCCCCAGTGTGAGGAGCGGGGCTCCCTGATAGAAGGAAACATCAATAGTGCAGCAGCAGCCGGCTGGATCTTTGACCTTCTTCTCTTCTCACCTGTCTTGTTTGCCAAGATTGCTGGACAGGGAAGACATATAAAATATTAACAAAATTATCAGCCTACACTCATTTTTTTTTACTTCTAGAGTTTTACTTGTAGCCTCCTAGTTATAGAGATTGGTTACAGCAAACTTTCTGGAGTTCATTTTGCCTTCTATTTTAAACGTGCACTCATCTTGGGAAGTATAAGAAAATCAAAGATGACTCTTATGTTCTTGGTGAATTTAAAGTTATATTTCTCAATTACAATGTAATCAAGAGAGAGTTAGAAATGTGCACTTTCTTTTAATAAGGTCTTTCTGTTAATTGTGTAAGCATAATCTTTTATGCCGGTAATGATGTAATTAAAATGTTAAGATGTGATGCTTTCATTTTATAATAGCATCTTTTATCTCCCTGGAATTAATACACAAATAACAAACCCAAAAGATATTTACTTAAAATGTTTTCTTGGTTAATTGCTTGAGCCCTGCCTATTAAATTCTTTGTCCTAAAACTGGTCTTTCAAGTTTAATCTGCTTACCTGTTCCTATAGCAACAACATTTTTTTTATTTTGGATCTTCAAGAATAGTTTCATCTATCAAAGCTGAAAAAAAATTATAAAGAAATACAAGTTACTGTAACTCAGATAGCTTTCTTAACCATACCCTTACTTCTTTTGGGCTTGATCGAGTTTCCTCTCTGGCCCTACACAAATGTCTCCAGAAATGACTTTCTGGTCTCATGTTGGATAGCATCCTTATTTCTCTGAAGTGTTCTCTGGAGAGAAATATATTCCATTACTCATGATATTAAGCTGAAAATTCTATTCTCATCTTGAACACTTGCACCAGAAGGCAGGGGTTCCTTCTCCTATAATGGTGTATTTTGTTCCCCTCCCTCACTTACAAACACACTCACTCTTTTCCCGTCTACTCATTTCTGTTCTTTGACAATTTGTCTGTGAAGCATTATTAAGAATAATCCCTGAGATTCATCTCTTTTCCAGAAAACATACCTGGTTCTAGAGAAATGATTGTCTCCTCCCTAGCCTAACAAAAGTTTCCCAACAAAGCAATTTTCTCCATCACAGCACCACCACAGAGCGTCAAACTAGTTTTATGTGAATCTGCAGGCACAGCTAGGACAGGACCTCTGCAGTGGAAAGGGACGCCGTGCTTGCTACTGAAAAGTCAGGTGGCAGGTGGCTCCGTGAAAGTGCAGCGTTACTGTGCACTCATAGGTCCCCATCCTGTCCCGCTTGCCACTTGTTGAAATCTGGCCACTTGGTGCTGTATGTGACATCCTGTCCTTTTTACATTGCTCTTTCCCTCATCTAGAGCAGTAAACTTCAAACATTAGCAAGTTAACTTACATACATTCCACACATTTTTATACCAAAAAATGTCAAGTAGGTGCTGTGATTCTCATTATAAAGATGGGGAAATAGATGCACAGGGGATTTGCCTAAGGTTGACGCAGTCAACAAATCCAGGAGTTAGAGTACTACATCAGTTAGTTTCCCTTAGTAGTTCTGTGTCTCTGGACTTGGACATAACCCATTGGTACCAAGTTCTTCTGGGGTATATTGGACTCTTAGTAGAAGCTATTCCCCTCCCTTAATAAAACAGCCAAGGACAACATCTGATATTCCTAAATTCAGGACATGTTCTGTAATGCATGACTTGCATTTCCTGAATAAGTCTGACTCCTCTGTCTTCCAGGATAATCCCTTTTAGGAAGCCAAAATTGTCTAGAAATATATCACGCCAGGGTTTGCAGTGTCTTACTTTAACAACACCCTGAGTTTGGAGATTCGCAACAGTGATTTCTCTGATGATAGAAATGACATCAAATTTCAAGAGAAAGCAGCATTCTGGAATGCAGTTCTCATGTTAAGAAAGAACAGGAATACTTAGTGGCCCAATGACAGTGGGAGAATTTTCTATTCTAGAATAAAGGAAATAGGAACAAAAGAACTATTCTAGGTGATTTGACAGTCATATTGCTCAGTGAAAAATGAGGCAGGAATGAAAGGAAGAAAGAATTTGTTGTTAGGACAAAGAAGGGAGGGGGAGAAAGTGACCTTCAGGAAAGGTTCATTTGATTGCTGCCTCCTACAGGACTCAAACAGGAGATCCTCAGACAGCATTGCGACCAAGTAGAGGGTAGGCTCTCGGTAGCCTGAGGCTGGTCATTGGCCTGCTGTAGCCTCAGTTTTATTACCTGTAGAATGGGAGCGGTTCTTGTGACCCTGTCTGTCTCATAGGGCTCTTCGGAGGATTAGCTAAAAACATCTATATGGCAGTATTTTGAGAAGTTAATAATTTCAGAGTGTGAGCTGCTATTGTCTAAACAAAAGTAGGTGGAGTCAGGGCCTCCATAATTAAGCAATCAAATGAATCCACGCACACACAAAATGAGATCATCTCTTCTAATTAAGTAATGATTAAAGAAATATATACTCATCTGTTCTCTACAGGGACTATACCGAGAGGTATTGAGTTTCCTTGTACCTGCCCTGTGGCACTCACTTTGAGAAAACACCTATTTGACATTCCATTCTTTTAGTCATAAAGTGTGAGAAGACGAGCTCAAATCCCTTTGATTTCTGATATTATATTTCTGCTTTGAAAGGACTTAGAGACATTAGTGTTCATTTCCTTATACTATGACTGAACAAAGATATCATGGGTAGGTTGACCCAAACATTGCTCACATTAATGAATTATAATCTTCCTGATTTCTGATTCTAAAGACAACATAGAGTTTTCTTTTTTAAATACTGAAATGACAAATAAGGATCTAAAGAGTGAAATAAGTATAATTTGTGAGTTTAGATAAGTATTATCATATTAGTGATGCTTCCATACTTATAAAAATATACACACAAAATTCACCACATTCTAGTTATTTTTCTACACTTCAATATTATCTATACTCTTCAAGTTTTATCCATTGTATCTGTTATGGAAATCTTACATAATGCTGTGCAACTGCACATCTTTCTCCAATTCCTTACTCAGTGATTCCTTATTAAACTATATTAGTAGCTTAAAATGAATAATATTTGTAGTATTTATGCTATGGAAATCTGCAAATATACAATAGGACTTCCTGTCTGCTCCATTTAAAGTCATGTGTTAAACACAAGGGATAGTCAAAATACACGGTGAATGTTTAAATTAAAAATTTGATTTCAGTAAAATAATGTATTGCTGTGAAAGACACATTTCCCAAATCCTCCTCTTTTATGAGTGTTTTTATGAGGTGTGGAGCTTAGGAATCTCTCCTTTATAACAGTGGCAAATAAGAAACTATTGAGGCAGAAATTTCAATAGGTATTAGGGTGGAGGTAAACTGTGAGGTAAATTGCATTCATTTAGCGCAATTTGTTGTAATGCATGGAAATTACAGTGAACCATACTTTTCACACCCAATATTTGGAAATAAGGAGATAAAGATTATTTTCAGCGAGTTGAACTTTTAAAAATGGAAATCATTTAAAACTTTGTAATATTTAATGAAGCTTGTAGAGAAATGTGAAAGTGTCTTCAGGAGACTAAATGGCTCCCAGGCCAACAAGACTTGTAATTTGATTGAATGAATTATCTTGTGTAAGGAAGGCACATAGCAGTCAGGATGTGAGACCATCAGAGAAGGTTCCACAGCCTGCTTCAAGCATTACGTTGCATCTGGCTCCGCAGGCAGGACAATTCCAACTGAGCCAGTGTTGCCAGAGAGAGGCTACACTCTTAATTCCAACTCACACACAGGGGTGATGGAAAAATAAAGTGCATATTCAAATTTTAAAAATTTATTATGGTAAAAAACACTTTGTCATCAAAGTTTCTCAAAATAGTCCCGGTCATTTGGAAAACATGACAGTGTGTCCTTATCCACTTTGTTCACCGGATCTGGCACCATGTGATGTCTGGCTCTTCTCCAAAGTCACAATGACCATGAAAGGTAAACATTTTGAATAGATGCAGGACATTGAGGCATCCAGGAGAGCACAACTAAAGACACTCAGGAAAGAGAACTCCAGAGCTGCTTCAGACAGTGGCAAGAACAATGGGATAAATGTGTTCAAAAGTGAGGGGGAGAATTTTGAGGGGGCATTCATGGCAATGCATCTTTTACTGCAATAAAAAATTTTAAAATTTCAACATTCTCTGCCTTTTTTGATGGCACTTTGTGTTTACCAGAAAGCTGAGTATATTATTTTATTATAACATTTTTTACCTACCATTTGTGCCCAAATAGGATTTGGATATTATCTATTTGCACTATACATCATGACAAAGTAAATTAAAATGAGTCACAATCTAAATAGATGCATATACATACTCACAAATATTTATTTACAAAATTTTTTTAAGACAGGGTCTCACTATGTTGCCTAGGCTGGTCCTGAACTTCTAAGCTCAAGTGATTTTCCTGTCTCTGACTTCGAGTAACTTGGAATATAGTGCAAACCACTGTGCCCAGTAACAAATACATCTTTTTAAACAAGAAAATGAAATTATTCATCTCTACTCTTTAGTTTGAAGGCTGTCATTTTCATTACACCTAGAATGCACAGTCGATATGTTTTTCTTTTGATATTAATAGTGCCACATAAATATTTCAATGTATTAGGATAAACTGTGTTGTATGAAATCGTCCATGTTGAATACTTACATTATTTTTAATTTTGTTTTGGCTGTGCACAACTTTGTATGAGTATTTTTACATGTAGGGTTATTTCCTCAGGATAAAGGTGTAGATATACCACTGCCGCATTAATGGTAATTCCCATTTTAAATTTTGATTGATAAATTATACTCACTGGCTCTCCACAAGTTGTGATTTTTAACAATGTACTCTGAAGAGCAATTCTTATTTTAAGATACTTACTTTCTCCTTCATACTTGCCCACATTGAACACTATCAATATTTTTAACTTAGCTCATCTAGTGTGTGAAAATGATATTTTATGGCTGTATTCTTTTTGCGTTTTCTTGATTTGAGGTTAGACACGCCTTTATATGCTTATGTGACCACAACCTCTTAATTTTGTTCGTGATGTGATACCAACTAGCATTATGCTAAAAATGTAATTGAACATTTGCATGTTTTTAAAAAATAGAATGTGGTTGATTTTATCTTGTTTTACCATGACGCATACTGGAAACAAGTGGATGATACTGAAATAGGGTGTGCTTATTGTACTCGGGTGTATACGGAGATAAAAAAGGTGGAAACAAATATATTGAGTGCTGCGCTAGTAAATATTATGTCAACTTCCTGGCAACTAAAAGCTATTGAATATGGAAAGCAAGATAGTCTTTTGAACTTCCAGGTCATTTCTGAGAAGCTAGCAAGACCTAAGTGCCACAAGGGACAGTGATGTGGCAACCAGTGGTGTGCCGTCTGCGTCCCATGGGAAGTCCCGTCGTGCCTGTCATCAGCATGAGGTGGGGAAATTTGTTCCCATCTATTATTTGGCTCCCTTTGGTAGCTGATGTTTGCCTTTTCTTCTCTAACACCCGGGAGGAGAGCAGAAGCACTTCCCCCACCTCACAGTCACTTATTATGCTCCATGAGCTCCTTCAAGTTGAGCTGGTTGCCAATGTTAACTAGCGAACCCACAGACCTCATACTGGAGGAATTGTGTTCGGGCTGAGACATTTTGTCAGCTCAAATGTTCAGGAAGCTGGGCCACTGGCCAAGTCTGATGGCTTTATTCTTCATTCATGCTGGAAAACTCCCATGAAGTCAACTCATCTTTGATATAAGCTCTTGAGGAGTGAGATTTCATTGCTCCTGGAGGACAGGGGCCCTGTGATTCACCTTTCTGTGGCCTCCCCTTGCCTGGGGAGGTTGTGTATTCCCACTACCCTTGGACTTGAGCATGGCGCCTGGCACAAACCCTAGGGAGTGTTGGACAGCAATTGTAAACTCCATTAACCTGCAATTTCCCATTCTGAGAAGAACAGGGAGGCAGCAGGCCTCCAAAGGAGAACTGGTTTGAGACAAAGCCAGAAAATTTTGGGTTGTTTATTTGGAATGGTCAATAATTTCACAAATTTGTCAATTGGTGTTTCTCTCCCCCAAGCATAAACAAAGCTTATTCTTTGGAGTTAATTAACTGTACTGCACTATCTTTGTATGAGACACTTTATTTTATTCTTTTATTCACTCATTTATGAACTCAACAAATATTTAAGAAACCGCTGCTCTATGCCAGGAGTCCTCTGGGCTAACCAAAGAGGATTTCGAATGAATAACAAACAGTTTCTGTTTTCAAGGAGTTCACAGTTGAGTGGGTAAGACCAAGTACAGAATGTGTGGGGACTAGTGCAAAATGAAAATGAGGTGATCCTTGTTCATCAGCAATTATTAAGAATTTCAGGGTGGTGATAGCAGTGCATTAAACCAAGGGCTTTTCTGAGCTTGGGTCCTGGTGTGACAACATCTAATATGAATGTGTGATGTGGGAGTTGTGTATTCAGAGCTATGAGAATATGGAATAAGGAACGATTCAGTCCAAAGAAACTTCAAGGAAAAATGATGGTATTTAACTGCACCAGTGGGGTAGGTGAGATTGTAAAAGAATTTTATATAAGACATCTTTTTTTTTTTTGTCTTTTTGAAACAGGGTCTCACTATGCAGTTCAGGTTGAGCCTTGAGCTCACTTTGTAGCCCAGGCTGGTCTTGAACCCACAACGATCCTCCTGCCTGAGCTTCCCAAGTGCTGGGATTACAGGTGTGCGCCACCACAGCCACCTTATAAGACATCTTAATAAGTGAAATTTTATCCTTTTTAGTGATTCCTAAACATTAGCATATGAAATAAGTGTACTGGAATCAAGTTGGGGAAGATATACAAATAGATTCTTAGGCTTCATTCTAGATATACTGACTGGATTAGAATCTTTGCAGGTAGAGCTGGACTTAATCAGTTGAGGCCATGAGAGATTTGAAACAAGGAATGATTTGGTAAGGTTTGCCTCTCTGAAGGCATGGAGTGAGGGAGGTTGGGTGGAGGAAGAGAGATTGGTGAAGAAGTGCTTGAAACAGTCCCGATGAGAGGACCAGGCGTGAAGTACAAGAGAGGATGATGAGTAGCAAAAGGATTTTAGAGATACTTAGAATTCCAAAGACTTCATAACCCATTGATATAGGGTGACAAAGAAGGGGTGAACGAGATGAGTAGCTACTAAGGGTGTCACTAAGATTCCTTGCTTGTTGATAGGAGGAAGATGCTGTCACCATTTCATGCCTTGAGGAAATGCAGGAATAAGTTTGGATGGCAAAATTTATAGCATATATTTTCATTTTGATTTGGGGCAAGTCTGGACCAAGAACTTCTGACATACTAATTTACATAATCCTCTCAGCAACTCTATGAGAAGTTGTTATCTGTCTTTTCTAACCAGGAAAACGGAGGCACAGAATCGTTAAGTGACATACCCAGGTTCGCTTGGCTAAGTAAATGGCAGTCTGTGGCTTAGGTTCTTGCCTTCAATAAAGAGGTTTACCGCCTCTTTGTTTTGCAAAATTCTGGAAGTGTTATTGCACTTGTTAACGGTAGCAAAAAACCAGCGAGGTGTAGTTGAAAGAAACATCTGCAGGTTGGAGATGGAATTGTAGTTGTTGTCTCAGCTGTTGTTTATTCTTAAGCAAATCATGGTCACCTCTCTGGCTTTGCCTTACTTACAAGGTAGAGATAATAACACTTCACTGCATCAATGCAGATGATTTCCTGAAGTTTTTTTTCCAACACACACACACACACACACACACACTTAAAAAAATTTTAAAGCAGCAACATGAAACCACAGTGTAACATTTTTTTATATGCAATATATTAACTAGTGTTAATTTCCTACTTTTTAAAATAAATTCTGTATCGTTTCTATCCTTTTTCCTGTTTTGCTTTTTAAAATAAAAAAATTTAAAAATTTAAATGATACTGTTGATTATTTTTCAAGGTGCTGTGCGTTTTTATAGTCAAGGAAAGGAAAACATCTCTTGAGTCTTTCTGTTAAGCAGGAATCAGAAGTTTATGGCAGTTGGTTTATGAATTACTCACAAGCAAGGAATAAAGAATATTGATCAGTGATTAACCTTATGTGAAGTGGGAACTAGAAAGTGCTGTGCGTTACTAACAGTGAAGTAGGACTATTGGTCAATGATTAGTGAACGCCTACACTTACGGGTCTTCAGATGTATAAAAGAGAACACAGGGCCTTGGCCTTCAAAGGGATTGGTGACTGGCAACTGTCCAGAGGAGACCCATTCCCGGGTTCCAGTTTCAAGGGTTTGTGAAGACTAGCCACACAGCACCGCCCACCTGATGACCTGCAGCTCTTTCTGAAGGGCCATGATTGAAGCTCTGATAAGCAGCCTGAAGCCGTAGCCTGGGTAGAATGGAAAGGCAGCTTGGGACACAGATGCCTCTGTTCCTCTCGCAGCCCAGGCTGCTCTTAGGAGCAATGAGCTTAGTTATGTCCTAGAGGCCCCATCAGCCAGGATTCTCCCTAACTTCAGCAGCCTCACACAGTGGCCTGGACGAGGGAGGCTGCTGTCTTGGTAGCATTTCCAGAATCCGTTAGATTTTTGGAGACTCTTAGCTGTAAGATTTTGGAACTGTGGTAGTCAAGGCTCAGAATCAGAACAGAGATGACACAGGGAGGAAGAGTGTATGCTCTGATGCTAGTTTCTAAATGGAAGTATTCAATAATTAAGTTTGCCTAGATAGAAAATATAAATCTAAGTAATAAGTAAGGTTGCTTTTCATGGCACAGATTTATTTCAGCTTTGCTCTTCTTTGACTTGGAAATGCCAAATATCCTACGGACTTTTCAATTTGGAGGGAAGACCCTGCTTAGGTTTTTCCTTTAGCCAATTCCAAAAGACAAATTTTCATTTTCCCTTTTCTCTGACCATCAGAATGTTGTCTACTTGCTTGCTCTTCCCAGAGTACATCACATACTTTTTTTGTTTAAAATGTGGTTTTGTTGTGTTGCCCAGGCTGGTCTGGGATTCCTGGTCTCCAGCGATCCTCCCACCTCAGCCTCCTGAATGCAGGGTCTGTCCGTGTCTGCCATCGTACTTGGCTATATACTTTCTTCACCCTA
>RJWT010039903.1:0-12514 GCA_004365215.1 Cuniculus paca | reverse complement strand
CCCTTGCCCCGGTTTCCACGCAGGAGAGAGAATATGTAGTACTTGTCTATCTGCGTCTGGCTTATTTTACGTAACAAGATGTTCTCTAGTTTTAACCATTTTGCTCCAAGCTTTTATTTTCTGGTGGTTGTATAACATTTGGTTGTGTATATACTCCATGTTTTCTTTATCAGTTCATCTGTTAATGGGCATCTAGGCCGAGCCTATGTCTTAGATATTGGTAAGAGCAGGTAATGCTGAGCTCACTTCCTTTGGATACATGCTGGGATGGGTATGGCTGGATCACGCGGTAGTTCTGTTTCACACTCTGAGGAACCTTCATACTGTTTTCAAGACTGCAGGGGTCGCACCAATTGACTTTCCTACCAGCGATGCATACGAGTGTTCTTTTCTCCACATTCTTGCCAGCACTTGTTATTTATGTGTCTATTCACTTATTCTTTTATTTGGAATTGCCATTTTAACTGAGATGAGACTTCCCTGATGGCTAACAATAGTAAACTTTTTTTTCATGTATTTGTTGGTAATTTGTATTTCTTCTTTTGAAAAGTATCTACTTAGACTATCCATTTTTAATTGGGTAACTTTCATGTTATTTTTTTTAAACTAAGTACAGACTTCAAGTTTCTTTTTGTTTGTTTGTTTTATTTTGTTTTGTTTTGAGTTTTTTTGGTACCGAGGATTGAACTCACAACCTTGCACTTGCCAGGCAGGCGCTTGTGCCACTGAGGTAAACCCCCAGCCCAGACTTCAAGTTTTTTTAAATTAAGTTTACTGGTATATTTTAGGTATATATAATGATCATATCCATCAAAGGGAATTTGTATCTGTACATGATATATTTTGATTCTTTTTTCCCCCAATTTTTTCTCCTCCCTTCAACCCACCTTCCCCTCTCTATTTACAAAGCATTGTTTCCATTTTATCCTTTTTTTGAAACATTTTTTCCTTTTCCTTTCCTTCCTTCCCCCTCCCCCACCCTAATTTCTCTTTCCTTTGGAACAATTTCTTCTTATTTCACAATATGTATTGTACATTTTGGTCTTCATTTACTCTTTCAGTTTCTCACACCAGAGAGACAACACAATGTTTACACATGTGAGTCTGATTTATTTCACTTAAGAGTATGTTCTCAAGTTGCATCCATTTACCTAGAAATGTCTCAAGTTTATCCTTCTTCATGTCGGAGTGTACTTCATTGTATTAAACACACACACACACACACACACACACACACACACACACACACACATTTATCCATTCCTTGGTTGATGGGAATTTGGATTGTTTCCAAGATTCAGTTATTACAAACTGTGTTGCTATAAATACAGGTGTGTATATGTTGCTGTGGTATGATGTTTTTAATTCTTCTGGGAAGATACCCAGAAGGGGAATAGCTGGGTCAAATGGGACCTCCAATCCTAGCTTATTGAATAATCCATACCAATTCCCACAGTGGTTGCACCAGTCTACATTCC
Source organism: Cuniculus paca (assembly GCA_004365215.1). Lineage (NCBI taxonomy): Eukaryota > Metazoa > Chordata > Mammalia > Rodentia > Cuniculidae > Cuniculus > Cuniculus paca. The sequence goes on along the minus strand of RJWT010039903.1, from coordinate 11,036 downwards.
CATCAACAGTGGAGAAGGATTCTTTTCCCCCTGCAGCCCCTCTATTATTTGTTGTTGGTTGATTTCTTGATAATAACTATTCTTTCTGTAATGAGATGGAATCTCAGCATTGTTTTAATTTGCATCTCTCTAATAACCAGTGATGTTAAACTTTTTTTTTCCATATTTATTTGCTGTTTGTATTTCTTCATCTGTGAAGTATACATTCATCTCAGATACCCATTTTTGGTTGGGTCTTTAAATTTGAGGGACTGATTTTTTTCACTTTTTGTATGCCCTAGATATAAATCTTTTGTCTGAAGGACAACTGACTAAAATTTTTTCCCAGCCCACCAATCACTCAGTTGGTGATTTCTTTTGCTATGCAAAAGTTTTTTAATAGGATGAGATCCCAGTTATTGACTCTTCGTATTATTTCCTATGCAATTGGGGTTTTGTTTATGAAATCTATGCCTACACATATGTTGTTTTTTAATTCTTTTATATTCTTGATATTAACCCTTTATCAGATGAATATGTAGGTTGCAAATATTTTCTCCTATTCTGTAGGTTTACTGTTTATTCTTTGATTGCTTCCTTTACTGTGCAGAAGCTTTTTAGTGTGATTTTATTCCATTTGTTAAATTTTTATTTTGCTTACTGTAAGAGTTCTATCAAGACAATAATATCCTATACTAATACTTTAAATTAACTCCCCTGTGTTTTCCTCTAATAATTTCAGAGTTCCAGATCCTCAAGTCTTTGATCTATTTTGAATTGGTTTTCATGGGGTGAAAGATAGGGGTCAACTTTTGATCTTCTGAAAGCAGGTATCAAATTTCCCCAGCACCATTTGTTGAAGGGCGTGTCCTTTCCCCAATGTATGTTTCTCCTCCTCCTCCTCTTTTTTTTTTTTTTTTTTCCGGCACCGGGGATTGAACTCATGACCTTGCACTTGCCGGGCAGGCGCTTAGACCGCTGAGCTAGATCCCCAGCCCTGTTTTTGAGACAGGGTCTCACTATGCCGTTCAGGCTGGCCTTGAGCTCACTTTGTAGCCCAGGCTGGTCTCGAACTCACAACAATCCGCCTGTCTCAGCCTCCCGAGTGCTGGGATTACAGGCATGAGCCACCACGCCCGGCTTTCCTCCTCCTTTTTGCAACAGGGCCTTACTATGTAGTTCGGGCTGGCCTTGAACTCACTATGTAGCTCAGGCTGACCTAGAAATCATGGCAATCCTCCTGCTTCAGCCTTCAGAGTGCTGGAATTATAGGTATATGCCATCATGTCCAACTTCCAATGCATGTTTCTGGCACCTGCAATGAGAATCTATTTTCTGCAAATTCATAGGTTTACAGTGTTTCTGGATTCTCTATTCATTTCCATTGGTCTGTGTGTCTAAGTTTAAGCCAATACCTTGCTGTTTGGTTGCTATGGCTTTATAGTTGTCTTGAAATAGGTTTTATGGTGCTGTATCCTTGATCTTTTCATTCAAAATCGCTTTGGATATTTGAGGTCTTTTGTGGTTCAACATAAATTTTAAGGTTGTCTTTTTCTAGTTTTGTGGAGAATATCATTCATATTTTTGATGGGTACTGTGTTGAATCTATAGCTTGGGTACAATGGACATTTTAACAACATTAATACTTCCAATCCATGAAGTGGAGATTTTTCTACCTTTTAGTGTCTTTTTCAATTCATTTCTTTAATGTTTTGTAATCATCACTAGAGAACTCTTTTACATCCTCAGTTAAATTTATTCCTAAGTCTAATTTCTTTTTTCTTATTTTCTTTTTCTTTCTTTCTTTTCTTTTCTTTCTTTCTTTCTTTCTTTCTTTCTTTCTTTCTTTCTTTCTTTCCCTCCATCCTTTTCCCCTTCTTTTCTTCCTTCCTTCCTTTCTGTTTTTCTTTTTCTCCAGCTTTTTGAGAGGTATTGTGAATAGGATTGCATTCACAATTTCTTTCTCGATAAATCCACCATTGATGTACAAAATAGCTACTGATTTCTATATATTGATTTTTATCCTGCTACTTTCCTGAATTTATTAGTTCAATTAGTCTTAGTGGAATTTTTAGGTCTTTGTATGTATAGAATCATCTGCAAACAGGAAGAATTTGACTCTTTTCCCATTGATATGCCTTTACTTTTTTCCTGTCTAATTTCTAGGATTAACATTTCTAGTACTGCACTGAATAAGAACAGTGATAGAGAACACCCTTGTTCCTGGTCTTAGAGTAACTGTTTTCAAATTTTCATCATTCAGCATGATGTTGGACATGGCCCCATCCAATACAGTCTTTGGAACGTTGTGGCGTGATTCTATACCAATCTGTTCAGGGATTCTTTTGTGAGGGGATGGTTGATTTTATCAAGTGCTTTTCCTTCATTGAAATGATTACATGATTGATTTTATTTATATCATGTATTATGTTTATTGTTTTGTGTATGCTGAACCATTTTTGTATTCCTGTAATGAAATGAAATTGATCATGCTGTATAATCTTTTTGGTGTTCTGTTGAGTTTAGTTTGCTAGTGTTTCACTAAGGATTCCTGAATTTATATTCATTGGTGACATTGGTTCCTACCTCTCCTCTTTTGCTATGTCCTTGTTAGGATTTGGTTACAGAGTAATGGTGCTCTTGGAGAACAAGTCCAGAAGCATTCCCTCCCTCACACTTCCATAAGACAGCCTGAGAAGAACTAATGTGAATTTTTTCTTCAAAGGCCAAGTAAAATTCTACAGTAAAACCATTTAGTCCTGGGCTTTTCTTTGATAGGAGATTTTTTTTGCTACTGATTCAATCTTATTACTTGCTGTTGGCCTATTCAGTTTTTTTTTTAATCCTTCTTGATTCAATTTTTTTCCATTTATTCTGGGTTTTCCAATTTGTGGACATACACTTTTTCATAATAATCACAAATGATGTTTTTAATTTTTGTGGCATCCATTTTGATGCAGCCTTCTTCATCTCTAACTTTATTTCATCTGCCTCTCCATCTCTCTTTCTCTCCCTCAACTTCTCCCTCTCCTATTTAGCTAAAAGTTTGTCGATTTTCTTTATCTTTGCAAATAACCAAATCTTTGTTTTATTGGTCCATGATATTGTTTTTTAGATTCTATTCCAGTGATTTCTGCTCTAATATTTCATATTTCTTTCCTTCTTCCAATTTGGGGTTGGATCTGCTTTTGCTTTTTGAATTTCTTGAGGTTCATCATTAGGTTGTTTATTGGACGTCCATATTTTTATGTAGGCACTCATTCTTAGAGTCCCTTTTACTACTTCCCTTGCCATATCACACATGATTTGGCGTATTGTGTTTTTTTTATTTGTTTCAAAGAATTTTTAAATTTCCATTTTCACTTCTTCAGTGACCCACTGTTCACTCACAAACGTATTGTTCGGTCTGCATGTATTCCTATCATTTTTAATGTTTTTTTGTTGACTTCTAGGTTCAATCCATTGTAATCAGAATAGAAACAGAATACCACTTCAGCTTTTAAAAATTGTTAAAACTTGTTTGTGACCTAATATATGGTCTATTCTACAGGAAGTTCTATGTGCTGATGAAAAGAATGGGCTTTAGGCAGCTGCTGGATGGAATGTTCTGTAAACGATTAGTTAAATTTAGTATAGTATAGTATAGTATTGTTACAGCATAGTATAAAAATTTCCCTGATGAATGTGTTCCATTTTTGTCTGAATGATTTACCTATTGATGAGAATAATGTTCTGAAATTCCCCACTATTATTGCATTGAAGCCTTTGTCTCCTTTTGTTCTAATAGTATTTGTTTTATAAAATTGGATGACATTAGGTACACATAGATTTGCATTTATTTTATCTTATGATGAATTGATTCCTTGATCATGATACACTGAACTTTATTTGGCATTTTTGTCTTTTACTCTATTTTGTCAGTTGTAAGTATAGATAGGCCTGTTTTCCTTAAGATTCCTTTTTCTTGGTATTCCTTTTTCCATTCTTCATTTTCAGTGTGTGCATCTTTACTTGTGAGGTGAGTTTCTTAGAGCCAGCATTTTGTTGGGCCTCAGTTTTAAGCCCATTAGACCAGCTTGTATCTTTTAGTTTGAAAATTAAGACCTTTTACTTTGAGGGTTATCATTAAAATGTATGACCTTATGGCTGGCAGTTAAAAATCTTTTTTCTGTTTGTTTTGAATATTCTTTTTTCTTCCTCTCTTATTCATCTTTGTGATTTGATTGTTTACTATATTGATACTACTTGATACTGTAAATTTCTCTTCTGTATATCTATTCTTCTAGTGGGTTTTATAATTTCATATGCAATCATGATGATAGTCATATTTTTCCAATTCTGAATGTATGACTCTCTTAGGCATCTTTGGTAAAGCTGTTCTGGTGGGCATGAATTTCCTCAGCCTGTGTTTGTCTTAGAAGGCCTTTGCTTCTCCTTTGATTCTAAAGGATACTCTTGTTTGGGTAGTGCTCTTGATTGCTGCAGGCCTCTCACCCCTCTGATTGTGTCAGTCAGCTTTCTATCACTATAACAAATATCCGAGATAATCAGCTTTTAAGAGAAAAGGTTTATTTTGGTTCACAGTTTTGAAAGTTCTAGTCCATGGATCAATTGTTCTCTCTCACTAGGTCCCACCTCTTGTAGGTTTTACAATATTCCAGTAGCACACCTCAACAACCAAGTCTTCAACACACAGGTCTGCCAGAAACTTAAGATCTAAACCATAGTACTAGCGTACACTAGTAAAGAGTCCACACAATTGTCACCAATACAGTAGAGACGCATCACCCCCAAAATTCCCTCATTCACAGGTTAGTTATATACACTTTCTGCATGAGAGCTTACCAAGCACTCATTTGTTTCCCAAACTTACCGTTTTGCATATTCAAGGATTCCATCAAAAGAAAATTATAGAATATATGGCCCTTGAGCTTGGTTTCATTCACTCAGCCAAATGCATTTTATGTCCATCAATGTTATTGCATGCAAGAATGCTCTATTCATTTTGTAAATAAATAGAATGCCATTGTACGACTCTACCAGGGTCTACCCATGCATTCCCAAGATGAAGGATGCCTGTGTTGTTTTCCCTTTCCAGTGATCATGAACATAGATGTGGCAAATATTTATTTTCAAGTTCTTGTGTGGATGTAAGTTTTCATTTTACTTCAGTAAGTATGCCCATTTACTTGAGCAAATGACATTTCTGTATTGTAAGTATATATTTAACTCTACAATAAATTATCAAATTGTTTTTGCAAAGTGATTGCACTGCTTTATATCCTCACCAGCAATATATGAGAAAGTACCAATTGTTCCACATCCAAATCAAATTCCAGTATTGTCCGGGATTTTTATTTTAGCCATTCTCATGAGTATATAAGATATACCTCATGTGACTTTATTGTGCTTTTTACTATTGACTAATGAATGATTTTGATTATGTTACTTAATTTTTAAAAAATTTAATAGGCACATAACTATACATATTTACTGGTTACAACATATTTCAATGTATGTACACAATGTGTAATGATCAGATCAAAGTAATTAGTACATTCCTCACTTCAAACATTTATCACTTCTTTCTGTTGAAAACGTTCAAAATCTTTTTTAGTAGCTATTTTGAAATATACAATTAACAGTTGCTAGCCATCGTTACAATCTGAGTGCTTCTGAGTGCTCATTTGGAATGAAGCTGCTTACATTCAAAAACCAGTCTCATTTCTTAGTGATAGTTTTATCTCTTTTTCAACTTTTTTGATTGTGTTTTTGTGTGGCTCATATTAGCAAGGATTAATGCCTAAATAAATCTCCTATAGTTTTATTTCCTGAAATCCAAGCAAGGAACAAATGCTCTCAAAACATTCAAAAAACTATTGATGAAAAATTTAACTCTAGAGCTGTTTTGGAGCTGATAGTAGATACTGACTTTTAATTTATTTACTTTGAAACAAAGTGTCACTATGCTGCCCAGGGTGGCCTTAAGTCCTGGGTTCAAAGAATCTTCCTACTTTAGCCTTCCTAGTAGCTAAGAGGATAGGTGCATGCCACCGTACACAGCTAGTAAGCACATTTTAAATGTTGCAATGTTACAAGCTATTAAACTATTTAAAATCACTTCAAACATTTGCAAAAAAGAAAAAAAAGGAAAAGAGAAGAACAGAAGGGAAGGAAAGGGAAAGGAGGAGAAAACCTAAGAATGTAAACTAAAGCTAAAGATAATCTCTCTCCCTCTTTACTCTCGATATCTCTGACTCTGGTTACAGGTTTTTCAGAATACTCCTTGAATAGAAGCATCATCCTTTTCATGCAGAATGTGGGAAAGCAGAGTTCCTGGTTTCTGTGAAATTTTCTTATAAGCGAATATTCTCGAGCACCACCCTCACCTTTCTGTAAGTAAAGTTTGAAAACTTTCTTACTAACTTAGTATTTATTTTATTTAAAACATTTTAGCTCAAATGATTAATTTGATTTAAACTTCCAACAGTTTCCCTGCCAAAGATGTTAGGAATTTTCATTATTCCCCTTGGGAATTTTGAGGCTGCTTCAGCCAGCTTAAGAACAGGATCCTGAAATATTAGCATTAACACTTGGCTATAAAATTTATTTTAAATGAAAGGATTTGAAAGGTTCATATAAAGATATGTCAGTTTAACCAAGTTCTTAATAAATGTAAGCCAAGCATGAATTCTTATATTTTAAAGTAACAAAGCAGTCTGTTCTGAAAGATATAAAGATTTGTTAGCTGGTTATAAAATGTGAATGTTAATTCGTTGTTCAGTTTAGGTTTCTGCATTAACAATTTAGGTTTCTGTATTGCCCAAAGTTGAGGCAAAGACTTGGCTAAAGATGACTTGTAAAGATGATTAGGTTCATGAGAATGGACAACTAAGAAAAGAAAAATAAGAAAATAAAGAAATCTAATCTTGGTCATTCAACGAGTTACCAGGGAGGTCAATTTGGACTGAATCTTACTGGGCAAACTCTGAGGAGCCAGAGAGTCTCCAGGGTCTAATGAATCTGCTAGAGGTGGCGTAACAATTCACTATCTCAATTGGATGACTTTGAAATAAATTCTAAATAGCCCCACAAATGAATTAAATATTCATCGCAATTTTTCATAATTAAATATTATTTCCATTTATTAGAAGTCCAGGCACTTATGTTTTATTACTATTTAATTCAGAATAATTAAGTATTGTTGCACTGTAGAATTTATAACTTGGGTTTAAAGGTAATCTACAGCAGAAAGAAGTAGCTCTTGATGGCCTTCATCTATTTATATCTTTATTATTTATTAATTAATGCCAAATAATACATTTGTTCAATAAATGTGTTTCAGTATCATTATGTGTTTGGCATGTACAAGGTTAAATAAACAGATAGTTTCTTCTCAATATATGGAATTTGAAGTCTCACTGGATAGTCTCTCTATTGAATGTTTAAAATTCTGCACACCATAAATGATGTTTTAATCTTATCCAACAATATCATTGACTAAGCTTCAAGACATACAGATTTGCCTGAAATTTGAAGTTTATCTAATAAATGGATATACCTTAATGTTTGATCCCTTTAACCAAACTAATGTTGCTTGTAGTAGTCACCTTGTTTAAAAGTGTTCCCAGCTCCTTCTCTTCCCAAGTTAATTTGTGCATACATACTTACATGCATACATTTTAAGTCCTGTATTATCCTGATCCTTTCTTTTCAGTTTGATTTATTGTTTTGTTTCCTGATTACACAAGTAATATGTGCTTGTAAAGAAAACTTGTAAACAATGAAAAGTTACAGATAAAAATAAAATTTTCTGCAACTTTAGCACTTTTATTTTTCTCTGTGTGGTAGTATTGATCACTTTTGGGGGTTCTTCATGAGGGAAGCGTATACGTTCAGCTTTGCATCCCAGTCCTAGGGAGTATGTGATACATTAGAAACTCTCTATAATTTTGAGTAAGTGAGTGAACATGCAGTCATAAACAATGATATTGTTAGTGAATTTTTATGTCAAATTGTAGTTTCCACTTTACATTAGCATATGAGTACTGCATATGGATAAAGAAGCCATACAATAATTAAATTTGTTTCCTAAGATGAACATGATGCTCCCTAACAGTAGAAAGACGATCTAAAGTAGCTGGAATATGTTAAAAACTTGGCAGAATTTGAAAGACAGGACTGTATACTATCTGGGGTTGGCATTATTCAGATGACTTCGTATTCATTTTGTGGAGAATAAAACTGTGAATTAAGGCTATGAACCTGATAAATGAATTAGACATGAGTTTACTTTATGTCCTTTGATTTTAGAAAGGACTGGGAGTGATATTCAACACAAAACCATAGTCATTCCACATAAAATATTTGAAAAGTGTTTCTTTTCTCTTCTTTTTTCTTTTTTTTTTTTCTTGTTGAAGTCATTTAAATTGCAACATTTGATAGAAATCTAAGTAGTATTTTCCATTTTCTTTCCATTTGGTTTCAATGAAGAATAAAAATTTTAATTGCATAATTGAGCAAAGAGTTGACCATGCAAAGAATTTGTACTTAAAGGACATCTTTCATGTCCACACAGCCTGAAGGAAACCAAATGAAACCTCCACCATCAAACTGTGACAGAATTGGGATGTAAAAGATTTTGGTGAGAACATTTCCTTTCAACTCATGATGAAATTCAATTTCCCCTTGGTGAATTTGGAATACTTTAGTACATAGTTTTCTTTTCTGGTGCAATATAGGTTGGGTCGTAAGAGTCTTTCTCTACCTAAACATTCCCAACTTTTTGGAAGAGCATTGGCAATTACAAAGAAGTTACAGACTTAGATTGCAGAGTAATAGTATAAACAAATAAATATTTAAAAAGAGTTAGAACACATGGTTTATTTATCTGTCTCTTAACCTCTTTCTTCTTAGTATTTCAGAGCATTTATTGAGTGAAGTAATCACTTATTACTGTCCTCATCACATGGTAAAGTATTTCTAAGATGTGGGGCCTTTGCTCAGATAAAGGATGTGAAGACTAGAGATAAAATGGTAAACAGCTCAATCCAACATGGGCACACAGGTGAGCTAGAGATCTCTGAGTCCATTATTAGGAGTGAAAATAAATACTAAACTGGTTAGCTCAGTCTCCATGAAGAATTTATCCCTTTTTTTCATTTTAAAAATCAAAACAGAAAAAGGGATAGAAATAATACAGAATTTCAAAGGAAAAACAACAGTAAGAAATCAACACTAGTTAATACATTTCATATTGTTAGAAGTAACTATTCAGGTTTTTAGGGATCCTAGTTCTACCTCCACTATAACTTGTAGATGAACAGGAAAGGAATGAGGAGTTTCCAGTGTCAAAAGAGATAAAGGAGATTTAAAGGTGCTTACACATTACGCAGATAGGTAGTTTGCATACTGAGCCATCTAATTGGAAATTGGCTCAGACATGCCACAGTAAGCTTTCTAGAAATCTAATGTTTCAGTTATCAGAAGCAACCCTATGATCTAATTCTTGGATAGTGTCATGTTTCTGAATAAGTTAATGCACAGCATTGAACTAAGAAACTCATTAATTATATGCTCATAAATTTGAGAGTGAAAAGGCAAATTGGGTATTTTGAAGTAATCAATGGCTTTGGAAGATGAGCAGCCAGTTGAAGGTGATTAACCAAGTGAAAAGAAAAGTTCACTTTGGCTATTGGGCAAAAATCACAGGGCCCACATCAAGCATGGGTATAGTATTGGCCACTCTTGCCATACATATTTTTGGCTAGTCTTAAAAAGTCTGTCAAAGCAAAAAAAAAAAAAATCACAAATCCTAGTTTGCAACAATGCATATGAGGGACATACCAACATCTGTCAGGAATAGCTCAGAGGGCTCTGGTACTCCCCTTGCTTTGAGGAAACTTGCTGCTGTCCATTTACTATGTCCCCACCTAATGCCACTGTAAGGAAGAGTCAAATAGAAAATTGCTTTCTTACTGAATTTAGGTTTAAAAATCATGGATAACTGTTCAATAGCCCAATATGCTGTGGTCCTGGAAGGATGCATGTGCTTCGCTGAACAATTATCCACTTCAGAGGAGACACCTACAGTCAGGTTCTTGGGCATCTCTTAGATTCTGTAGCAATCCATACTACAGCTTATTTTTAAAACAAGAGCAACATCCTACAATGTTGACACCTGGTTAACAAATTATAGCCACTCGATTGAATATTTACAGTAAGAAGTCTTAAATTAAGGTTGTGATACCAAATATTACTCCATTAATCAAAAATGATGTCAAATTTCCCATCATAGGAAAGACACAAGTATCAAAACATGAGCAATACCCTACCAATTTAACAAGTTGTTGTGCACTATTTGAAAGGAAATTTGATTAAAGATGAATTCTTTAAAATATTTTCAGTGCAGACTCAAAATCCAAACCAATTTGTGCCCAATACAAAAAAGCATTCATAAAATGTATGTGTACCTGTTCTGACAACCACTGGCCATTTCTTAAACACCAGACAGCAAGTCTTTAGTTGAAGCAAATGTTTTATTGTTTTATAAAAGAATGAAGTTAAGGTCAAAATCAATGATTTCATGTCAAGTAGCTACTTTCCAAGATTGTTGCACAATTAGTTATGCCTTGGTTTTTTTCCAGAGGAGACTGGAACCAAAGTCCCTGCCACTTGGTATTGAAATGAATGGTCCCAAGGCTATTTTTCCAGTGTGCAGGTGCACGGCAGGGTACCGCCCATCTCGGAATCCCCGCAGAGCAAGAAATTAGCTCACCCTTTGCCCTCATGCAACTGTCAGAAAATATCAGCCCTATTTCCAAGTTAAAACTGGCTAAACCTAAAGCTTTCATTGTCCGATGGCTTCTTGTGTTCCAGATTTTCCTGAACTTGGGCATCTCACCTCCACTAGAACCACCCAGGGGATCTGGGTCAGGCAGGGACCAAGCAGCAAGAACACGTGACAGGAAATATCAGAAACTCCCCGCCTTAGAACAGCCGCATCACGTGTAATAGTGGATTTGCTTGCAGCCCCAGCATTGTTATCCAAGTATTCC
>RJWT010039902.1:0-12587 GCA_004365215.1 Cuniculus paca | reverse complement strand
CTGAGGGAGACCTACCGCCCCCATAATACCTTCCCACCTGTCATGTGACCTCCCTCAGCTGGTCCTGAGAATCTAGGCACCACAAAGGGAAGAGGAGATATGCATAATCCAAGTGGCCCAAGTGGCCATGCTGGGGGCCTTAGAGACATATGGACAGGTGCCCATTCTCGTGTCTCAGCTGGTACTTCTCAGTGTGCCCATGGGCCATGCTGTATCCATCCCCACATCTATGCTTGGTCTTCTGAGGGGAGTGTCATCCTTCCCTGCCCTTCCACTCACATTATTTCTGAGTGAGATCGGGAAGTATAGGAGGCAGGACAAGAATTCTGTTTGGCATTAAGCAAACTGGTAAACCTGCCCTGGGCTGACCTTTCTCACTTGTGAAAGAGGCCAGTGCTCCAACCTTGCTCTCCTCATGGACAGGGGAACTGCATGGGGCCCTCTTGAGAAGTGCATGGAAGAGATGTCACCCCCACAGAGCAATGCCACCAACCTTCCTCTGAGCTCCTGCTGCCCAGGCCTGTAATGCCAACTTTGGTGTTCATTAAATATGGTCTCGTTGGATCAACTCAGGGTTCTGAGTCTGGTCTCTTTTTCAACCAGTGGGGTCTAGGGCCTCCCTTGATGTTTGTCCATGCATTGTCACTGAGGCATGAAAGCCTTTTGGAAAATGTAGTCTTTCAGATAAAGTTAATCCTGAACATTGTTTGTAAGGCTCTGCAAATTTCCTGACTGGGTGGGGGTTTTCCTGGTAAGTGAGTCCAATAGGATCTGTGGCTTCCCCAAGGAGCTGTACTCAACCTTTACCCTTCCCATGGATCCAGCAAGAAGACTAGCTGCCACCTTTTTGTGATGTCTGCATCTTAAGCAAAGTTCTTCAGTTGTGTGTACATGTAAAATATTTATTTTCTTTAGATTTAATATCTTTTTTTCCTGGCTTTCCTACCAAAAGGTATGTGATTATGTTTTATTTTTAAAATTATCTGTGTTTTCTTATTCTTACCATTGTTTTTCTTTGATGCCAAGTATTCCCAAATATAATTTATGTACTTTTTTTTTTTTTTGAGACAGAGCCTCACTACACAGTTTAGTCTGGCCTTGAACTCACTGTATAGCCCAGGCTGGCCTCCATCTCATGACAATCCTCCTTCCCCATCCTCCTGAATGCTAGGATTATAAGCATGTGTCATCACTCCAGCTTTGTTTTCTGTTAATTACTTGTTTGCTTTTTTTTTTGACACAGCGTCTCACTGTTTAACCCAGACTAGTCTCCAACTTGTGATCCTCCTGCCTCATGCCTGTGTCTATTTATTAGCTTTCGATGTTAAGAAAATCTCAAAATTTGATGAACAATGAATTATTTTTAAAGAAATTTGTGAATATTTACTTTAAAATATTGAACCTGATTTAAATCACTTTATTAAATATACTTGTTGTAGCCATCATATGTCTTTAGGGCTTCCAAAAATCAGTATTTTATTTCTTTTTGTTTGTTTGTTTGATTTTTTTGAGATAGGGTTTCACTAAATAGTTCAGGGTGGCCTAGAACTCACTATATAGTACAGGCCAGCTGTGAACTCAGTGATCCTCCTGCTTCAGCCTCCCAAGTGCTAGGACTACAGGGGTGTGCCATTATGCCTGGCCAAAATCAGTATTTTAAAAATGTGTAAGTTGAGCATGATGGTACGTACCTGTTATCTTTGTGCTCTGGAGGCTGAGGCAGAAGAATCATGAGTTTGTGGCCAGCCTGGCTACATAGTGAATTCAAAGCTAGCCTGACTAACTTAGTAAGATTTTTTCTGTTTCAAAAAAACAAAAATTCCCTGAGTGTGGTGTCACACACCTGTAGTCCCACTACTTGGAAAGCTGAGGCAGGAGGATTGCTGGGAGTTTGAGGCCAGCCTGGGGTACATAGTGAGTTCAAGGCCAGCCTGAACTGTATAGCAAGACCTTGTATAAAAAAAAATCCCAGCTACTTGGGAGGCTGAGGCAGGAGGATCACAAGTTTGAGGCCAACCCAGGTGACTAAGTGAGAGCCCCCCCCAACTCAAAATAAAAAATAAAATGGGCTGGAGTTATTCTTGGTGCTCCTTAGGTTCATCTGCCAGTACTGAAAAATGTTATTATGAGTAAATCATTTTTTATATCATAAATTTCAGTTTTAATTGTTGAACTGAAATTAATATTTCAATTTTTTTTGGTTTTGGTTTTTGAGACAAGGTCCCTGGCCTTGAACTTGCTATGTAACCCAGGCTGGCCTTGAACTCATGATCCTTTCCCAGTCTCCCAGTGCAAGGATTATAGGAATGTACCACCATATCTGGCAGTTCTTCTATTTTTGTAAGCTACATGCTTTAATTTTTTTGTGTTCTTCAGTGCAATTTGCTTTAGAACATTCTGGATTTCAGAATATATTCATATTTCTCTTACCCATTTCCTAAAGTCATAAAGCCATTACAGTCTTTTGAAGTATTTTATATTTCTCAGGCTTGGTGGCACATACCTGTAATCCCAGGAATCAGGTTGAGGCAAGAGTATCGATGCAAGTTCAGGGCCAGCCTGGGCTACATAGTGAGTTCAAGGCCAACCTGAACTAATGATGAGATCTGTCTCAAAACAAACAAACCAAAAAGTGTTTTATATTTATTAGCTTAGTTTCTGTACCTTCTTGTTTTGAAGTGATTTTCAGTTTGCAGAAGAGTCACAATATGAATTCTTTTTTATTTGGCGGCACCAGGGGTTGAACTTGCGACTTCGCGTTTGCCAGGCAAACACTTATGCCACTGAGCTATATCCCCAGCCCTTGTCTTTTTGAGACAGGGTCTCACTATGCCGTCCAGACTGGCTTTGAGCTCACTTTCTAGCCCAGGCTGGTCTTGAACTCGCAACAATCCTTCTGCCTCAGCCTCCCGAGTGCTGCCATTACAGGCGTGCGCACCAGGCCGGGCACAGTATGAATTCTCAGTGGTTCTCGTCCCCAAGCCAAAAGTCTTGTTTGCATGCTCGAGTTACATTAGGCAGAAAAGTGTGTGAATCTTAAAAAATAATATGGTGTGAGGAGTTGTTTATGATCTCCATTATATCAGTGTTCCACTGTGCTCTCAAAGTTAGGTGCAGCATTATGTGATGCATTGCTACAGATGAGCTCACATGTTGGCAGACTCATTTTACCAGACTGCATGGAATTTGTCGACACTGTGTTTGAGACTAAGGAAACAATTGGTGGACACTTAGACATATCTAAAAGTGACCTGACAGAAGCACCTGCAGACAGAATCTTGCACTGCAGACTGCTGGATCCACAGTGTATCCGCTGGCCACTTGGTTTCATGGGCTAAAGCTGCAGCACTCCTCCAAGGGGGCCTGCAAGTCCAAGCTCCTCAAGCAATACCATGGATGACAGATGATGGGAATGCAAACTGTCTGCTCTCCTGCCATTTCCTTTGTATGTGAAGAGACTGGGACATCTCTGCCCTGTGTCATACCAAAGGGAGTTGACTGTCAAAGCAGACATGGTCAGAAGCTCATGGCCTAAAAATTGAAGAGGAAGAAGTTTTGTGTGTAAGTTTACCTTTTAGTTCTTGTGAAGGATGGTTGTTGGCTATGAAAACTGGTCTCTGGATTAACACTGGAACATCTGAGTGAATGTAATAAGATATACTAACTCTCAATGAAGCAATGTGTGGATTTCTAGCAAAACCCCTTTGTAAATGTGAAAATAAGTGATTTAATGGTGTTTGAGTCATAAATAAAGTTAATGAAAACCAGTGGAACAACATAATTGTGTAGTGTTTGCTATGGGAAAGTTTAGTGGGATGGGAAACCCAAGTACCTTGTCTCCCTGAATAATAGCATGTGTCCAGGAGATGAAGGCACTAAACTAATAATCAGTTGTTCCCTTCAAATGGAATTAAAAGATGCCATCACAGTCAATGGTGCATGCCTGTAATATCAGCAGTCAGGAGGTAGAGGCAGGAGGATTGCCATGAGTTCAAGGCCAGCCAGAACTACATACTGAGTTCAAGGCTAGGCTAGACTACATGGGGAGACTCTGCCTCAAAAAAATAAAGAGAATGGGCTGGGGATTTGGCTCAGTGGCCTAAGCGCCTGCCTGGCAAGTGCAAGGTTGTGAGTTCAATGCCTGGTGCCTCAAAAAAATAAAAATAAAAATAAAAATAAAAATAAAAATAAAAATAAAAATAAAATAAAGAGAAGATGGTACTGACAATAGTGAACAGTGAGATGTTTCTCTCCAGAGACAAGTGTGTCCTCTGCTACATTTAGTGCTATCAAAAACCATGTGTTTTCCTGAGTTTTGGGGGTTTTTTGGTTCTCAAGGGCTGTCATCTGGATGTACTCAATAAATGAATGGAGAGAGGCTGCCTTCAAGAATCTTATCAAACATCTCATGAAGAATCATCTGGCAGGAGGAGTTCAAGGCCAATGTGGGTTACAGAGTGAGTTCAAGGTCAGCCTGGAACATAGTAAGACCCTGCCTCAAGCCAAAGAAAAGAAAAAAAATTGCCTCAGAGCCTATAGTTGTGGTGTACAACTGTAATCCCAATTACTTGGGATGCTAAAGCAGGAAGATCTCAAAATAAAAAAGGGTTGAGGATGTATCTTAGTGATAGCTCACCTAGCATGCCCAAGGCCTTGGGTTTAATACCCAACACTGTAAAAAAGAAAATAAAATTCCCTATTATCTTGTTTTGAAATCCTGCATCATTTCATTGTTTTGTTGGGTTGGGTTTTATTGTTTCATTTGTTACATCCAATGGCATGGGCAGCTATTTCAAAGATAGCAAGATACAGTATGCTAGCCATTTTGGATTTACTATTGCCTTGTTTTGAAGTCCTTTATTGCATTCATTTTTTTGTTTTTATTGGTTCTATTCTGTTGTTTTGCATGATTTTTTTTTTTTTTTTGCTGGCACCAGGGATCAAACTCATGATCTCGCGTTTGGCAGGCAGGCGCTTAGGCCACTGAGCTAAATCCCCAGCCCTTGTCTTTTTGAGACAGGGTCTCAGTATGCTGTTCAGACTGACCCTGAGCTCACTTTGTAGCCTAGGCTGGTCTTGAACTCACAATGATCCTCCTGCCTCAGCCTCCCGAGTGCTGGGATTACAGGTGTGTGCCACCAGGCCTGGCCTGTTTTGTATGATTTTTACTATGTCTGAAGGCATCTGCAACTATTTTTTGTTTACTTTTTTTTTTTTTTTTGTGGCACCAGGGATTGAACCCATGACCTTGAACTTGCCAGGCAGTTGCTTAGGCCTCTAAGCTAAATTCCTGACCTCTGCAACTATTTTGAAGACAACTAGAGGCATTATGGTAACTATTGTTGATTTTATATTGTTTTGAAGTCCTGTGTCACTTACACTGGTTTGTTTTGACTGCTTTTATTCTGTTTTATTTTGCTTGATTTTATCCTCTTTAAAATAAAATAAAAATAGCCAGGCATGGTGTTGCACGCCTGTAATCCCAGCACTTGGGAGGCTGAGGCAGGATTGTTATGAGTTCAAGACCAGCCTGGACTACAAAGTGAGCTCAAGGCCAATCTGAACTGCATAGTGAGACCCTGTCTCAAAAAGACAAAAATAAATAAAGTAAAAATAAATGCAGGTGCCGGGGATCTAGCTCAGTGGCCTAAGTGCCTGCCTGGCAAGTGCAAGGTCATGAGTTCAATCCCCAGTGCTGAAAAAAAAAATGCAGGTGTGATGGTGACACCTGTATGGAAGTGTGCACACCTGGCTTGGAAGGAGCCTGAGGTTTGGGAGACTAACGTAGGAGGGTTGCCATGAGTTGGAGGCCAGCCTGAACTACATAGTGAGACCCCGTAACAAAACACAAAACAAAACAAAACAGAAGAAGAATAGAAGGCAAGAAAGAAATTGTCTGGACCTCTTTGAGGTGTCATCCAAAATCCAGTGTCAACAGCTAAGTACCGTACAGTGGTATACACTTATAATCCTAGCACTGAGGCAAGGTGAAGACTATATGTTCAAGTCCTGCCTGGGCAGTTTAGTAAGACCCTGTCTCAAAATAACAAATAGTAAAAGGTTGAGGGTATAGCTTAGTGCAAAATCTCTGAGTTCAGTCCCAAGAATGGGGTGTTGTTGGGGGGGGTGCAGAATCCATTGTCGAAAAGCAAATTTTCAACCACAATGAGAATATTTTATTTGGAAGTTTACATAAGCCAATATTAATGTCTTTCCTAATACCCTGAATTTTTTGTTAGAGCCCTTTACTGCCTGTCCTGTCCACTGCTATGGACTGTTCCCTCCTGCTCCCTTCCTGTAGCTGCTATGGAGACTGCTGTGGGAACTCAGTTTCTTTCCGTGAATATGCTGCCCACTCCTTCCTCCCCAGACTGACCACAAGGATAGGCATATCCTACACTCTTCCTTCACTGTCTCCTAACTCCAGGGCTTTCCTGCTGGTCTTGGGTACAGGGCAGGTCTGGCACAGCTTGAGATGTCCTAGTCTGCTTGGCCTGCTAGAGTTGGCCTACTGCGTTGCTTGGCACAGCTGCCTGAGTCTGGTGCCAGCCTTTTTTTTAAACATTTTCTCTTGTTGCTGAGACAAAATGCCTGACAATCAAAGTTAAGGGAGGAAAGGTTTATTTAGCTCACAGTTTGTAGAAGTTTGAGTACATAATCAGCTGGCTGCAAGGCAGGGTAACATGACAGAGGACCAACAGTTGATGGCTGCAGAAGACAGCAAAAGCAACAGAGCAAGCCTCTTTTTCTCTCCTATATGCAGGCTACCTGCTCTAGGGCAAGTGTAGAACTCACACCACTAATCCCAGCAGTAAACAATGAGCCAATCACAAACCCTAGATTCAGCCACTTCCAAAAAGCCCACCCTCCATGACCACATGAGGTTTTGAGGGGACATCTAGACACAAACTATAACAGCTGGGATCTCTACTGTGAGGCTTCGTAGTAAGACAACACTGTCTCCTACTGGAGACTATCAATCCCTGAGGGCAGGAGTGCCCAATGCTGCAAAGTAAACAGCTCTGTGTGGGCCTAAGTGTTGCTGCCTACGCTGTGGTGATAGGGAATTCTCAAGAGGGTTCCTTGATCCCCAGAATTCCCTCCTACTATAGTCACATCTTCCTTTCACTTCCTCTTCCTGTGAGTGCTTGGGACCATCTTGTAGCTGACAAAAGACATTAACACAGACCAGGATTAGGCAAGATCTGTTACTGAATGGGAACAGAAAATGCCCTGGCCAAAGAGGTAGAGTACAGAGCTACATCCACAACATTTGACAAGTCTGCTGAGCTTGTGGGTAGTGTCCTCTGGAGCTTCCCCTTCCCCTCCTGCTGCCTTTAGTCTGGCCTCTCTCAGGGCCGGGCCTTTGGTGAGTGTCCAGGCCACATCTCCCCATCCTGCATTAAACTGCTTTGTTTTATTGTCTTCTTAATTCATATGAAACCCATGAGAAAAAAGATTGTGGGGGGTCTAGGGCCTTGTGCATGCCAGGCAAGTTTCACACCCTGCCCCACCTAATTATTTTGAAATGACTCAGTGGCATTTTCTACAATCACAGAGTTGCGCAACCTCCACTTCTACAAGTTCTCCAACATTTTCACCACCCCAGAAGGAAACCTTGTCCCTGTGAGGCAGCCACTCTCTATTCTTCCCATCATAGGTCCTGTGCATTGTGGAAACGTGTACAATGTGATATGTCTGGTCCCTCAGACCTCCCAGATTCTGCAAGAACAGCTGCTGTTGGCCATGCCTAAGTGCACATTTCCAGGTAACATATCTGTGCATGTCACCTGCCACCTCTGGATCTGAGGTACAATTATACAGTGGAGTATGTCTATCTCCTTCAGTTTTATTCCAGCATCCCTGTGTTCTCTCATTGGAATGGGTTATGATGTATTTAATACAACTGGATTGTGTCTCTCCCTTGCTCCAAACCCTCTTCATATTTTATTTTGTTTTATTTTATTTTGGATTTTTGAAACAGGGTCTCACTATGTAGTTCAGGCTGGTCTTGAGCTTACTGTGTAGCTCAGGATCGCCTATAACTTGTGGTGATTCTCCTGCCTCAGCCTCCAAGTGCTGAGATTACAAGGTGTGCTACCACACCCTGCCCTCATCTTTTAAGACCTAATTTAAAACCAGGCATAGCGGTGCATACCTGTAGTCCCAGCAGTCAGAAGACTAAGCGGGGAGAATTGTGAGTTCAAGGCCAGTCTAGGCTACATAGCAAGTTTGAGGCCAGTTTAGAACATAAGAAAACTGGGTATCAAAAAAAGGGAGAGAGAAAGGAAGAAAGGAAGAAAGGAAGAAAGGAAGAAAGGAAGGAAGGAAGGAAGGAAGGAAGGAAGGAAGGAAGGAAGGAAGAAAAGAAAGAAAGAAAGAAAGAAAGAAAGAAAGAAAGAAAGAAAGAAAGAAAGAAAGAAAGAAAGAAGGAAAGAAAGAAAGAAAGGAAAGAAAATTCAAGCTGGGTGAGGTGGCACCTGCTATAATTCTAGCATTCTGGGAGGCTGAGGTAGGAAGACTGCAAATTTGAGTCTACATTGGGCAATTTAGGGACTTAGTGAGAACTTGTTTCAAAATTAAAAAAAAGGACTGGGGATGTAGTTCAGTTTGAAGTCTCTAGGTTCAATGCACAGTACTAACAGCAAAAAAACTAAGATCATTTTTTCCAAGATATATTAGCTCCCCTTTTTCCTTTGTGACAACCTGCATCTAGTATCTACAGGTTTCTAGCTTAGTGTTTGCTACTCTAGGAGGCTTCCAGCTCAGTACAGGTAGGGACTCACTCCTCTTTACATTCCCAGAGCCTCACCAGTTTCTAGCACATAGATGCTCAGTAAGAACTAAATGAATGGATCAAGGTCTGAGGCAGATAGGACTGGCATTGTGAATCCTGATTTCTGGAGTGTTTGAAGGTGGTACTAGGCTTCCAGGTGTGACCCCTGAAGCAGACTTGGGATCATGGGCAGATGGGCCTCTTTTTAGTCATCTACGCTTTCTAAAAATCTGTTCCCAAGACCAAACTCCACGAGTCACTGATTTACTTTATAAGTCACCTGGGTTCAGAGACCTGCACACTGACCCCAGTGGCCAGTGCCAGATGGTGGCTCAAAGAGTAAGAACCACCCAGGCCCTCTTGGCAACCTCCAAAGGTTGGGGTCAGCAAAAGGGGATAATTGCCTCCTCTCTAGGCTCATCCTGAACGGGGAAAATTAAAATTTTAAATAAAAGCCTGCCCAGGATGCCTGCCAAAACCAAGCAGACATGTCTGGCAGGCCTGATAACAGAACACTTCTTCCTCTATGTAAGCCCCTGTCTTTGCTGCCCTTGTGTAACTGATGGCCTTACAATGTAACTTAAAATGTAACAGGTTTCTTCCCTTGTATAACCCATACTTTGAATAACTGATAGCCTTATGATGTAACCTGAAATGTTTAGATTCCTCTAACAACACATGACACCCAACCTTCCAATCATATGCATCAAATCTGCCTTTGCACCTCCCCATTTACTTTCCCTTTAAAAGCCCTGAAGCCCTGCTGGGCAGGGCCCTGGCTCTTTAGGAGAGATCCTAGTCAGAAGCCCACCGGTGTAATAAACTGCCTCCTTAACCTCCTCAGTGCCGTTTCTTTCCCTGTTTGGTCTGTTTTCCATAATAATCCTAATCATTCTCCTCTACCTCTTAACCTCCTCAGTGTGTGACATGGGCTGGAACAGCTCAGGGTTTTGCAGTCTCATTTGTAGCCTCCAGCTGTGCCCATGGAGCCGTCTTGCACTAGGTGATGGTAGTGGTACTTGTATCACATTGTATTTGTACGACATTTTTAGTTTTCACAAATCATTGCATTCTGTCATAATCCTTAACTTTTTGGTGCTGGAATTGAACCCAAGACCTCCTGCATGCTAATAACACACTGTACCACAGAATTACACACTCCGGCCTCCAGCCTGTTTCTTTTTGTTGTCTTTTCTTTTTTCTTTTTTTCATCTTTTTGAGACAGTTTAATTATGCAGTTCAGGCTGGCCTTGAACTTACTTTGTAGCCCAGGCTGGCCTCAAACTCACAGCAATCCTCCTGCCTCAGCTTCCCGAGTGCTGGGATCACAGGCATGTGCCACCATGCCCAGTCTTGTTTTTTCTTTTTTTAAAGTAATAAAAATAGGTTTTTCTTTGGGGCCTGGTGGTTACATACCTGAAATTCCAGCATTTGAGAAACTAAGGCAAGAGGATGGCAATGAGTTTGAGGTCAGCCTGAAGTACATAACAAGACCCTGTCTCAAAAAAACCAAAAGAGAAAAAAAAAATTTTTCCCCTTGGGAAAATATGAGTGGCCCAGGAACATGGTTTCAAGTTCCCCTGAATGACATATTCCCAACATTTAAAATTTTTATTTGCTTATTATGATTGTTTTGTTTTGTTTTTTGAGAAAGAGTATTAAACTGTGTAGCCCAGGATAGCTTCGACCTCACAGTCCTGCTGCCTCAGGCTCCCAAATACTGGGGTGACAGACATATACCACCACATCCAGCTCTCCCCATGATTTCAACTTACCCTTAGTCATACCTTATCTCCCCAAATAGTGCAACTATGCTCTTGTTCCATTTCCTCCCTGCCATGCCTGGTCCACACGTGGCTCTAACCAGCTAGGATGAGAGAGCAGGATGTTCTCTCTTAGCATTGTTTTCTATCATGGCAACTTGGAAGAATGGGGCTGTCTGCAGAACCACATGCTCTGGTGTTTTAGACAAGGCTGCTGGGGCTGTCTGCTGGTTCCACCTCACAGTACTTGGTGTAGCTTTCTTGGAATAAATCTATCTTTCTAACTGTTTGAGGCCATTTGGGGACTTTATTCCTAATCTCTTTACCTCCTTCTCTGGGGTCTATGTGAAGTGCCATTGACTCTCTCAGGAACCCCCCCTCCATCTCTTCATTCTTCCCTCCATATGGTCTCTGACTTGCATTTCCAAAGCTCCTCCATCTGGTGGCTGGAAATCCCCTCCTGTTCCAGCATTGACAGTGACAGGCAGACTCGTGATCCGTGATTTCATTTGGGGGAGTAGTGGTAAGAGAAAAGGCAGAGCTATGCCCCAATCCCAACCCAGAGTCCACGTCACCCTGGGGCCCTGTTTAGTACCCAGGAGACCAAGGGAAAGAGCAGGTGACCTGGGCCTGTCCTGGCCCCTTCAGTAGTTGGCAGATGTTGGTTGTGCTCTCTGAAGAGGCAGACCCAGATCCTGGAGTTGAGTTTTGGTTCCATCACTGTTAGGCAGTGACCAGGGCAAGGTTCTTTACCATCCTGGCCCTGTTTCTTTGCCTGCAAAATGAGGACAATGGGGACAGCTAAGTATCATAGCCTTAGGGTGCTCACTACAGGGCCTGGGACACCTCAAACATCAGCAATATCAGCCTCATGAGCTGGGTCACCCTACAGCATTCTCTGATGCTGATGCAGAAAGAGGAAAGCAACCCTCCATGGGGGAAGTAGAGGAGGGGGCGAAGGCAAGACCTTGCACCATGGGAGGCTGAAGGAAGTACCCAAGGAAGAGGAAGGAGGGAAGGAAGCCAGGGCACGAGGGTTTCTTAATTGGCACAGGATGGGATCAATGATCACAGGTAGAAAGTAGTGATAAAAAGGGCCTCTGATTCCAGCACTCAGGAGGCTGAGACAGGAAGACTGCCATGAGTTTGAGGCCAGCCCGGACTACCTAGTGAGTTCAAGGCAAGTCTGAACTGCATAGAGAGACCCTGTCTCAAAAAATAAAAAACAAAAACCTAAGCCAGAAGCCAGAGGCAGTTCCATTGTGTGGTGGGAGCTAGTGGTGAGTGATGTGCATTCACTGGCAGATGCTGTGGGTGAGACTCATTGGTCTGCAGTGTCTGCAGCCCCCTTAGAGACTCAGCCTGACCTCACATCACAATTAGGCAGAAAACAGGATAGTGAGAAACCAGCGAGCATGGTTGTCCCGCTGATCTCCCTGATGTCCAGTCTTGGTATCTCCACCACACTGATAAGGCGCAGACAGAATTCCCCAAGGGTGGACTTCCCTTCCCTTCCTTGCTCTAGGTTTTCCCTTCCATGTAGCTTCCCCAGCTCCCCAGCCAGGGCCACCTCCGTGACTTGAGCTACGTGGCTACTTGAAGGTTGGTCAGGACTGGAAAGCTTCAGGCAAGAGACAAAAGAGCAAGATGGAGGATAAAGCCACAGCAAAGACAGTCACCCAGGGGAAGGGTAGAGCCGGAGAAGACCTCGGAACCCTAGGAACCCTAGAGTGAAGCTGAGGCTACAAGACCTAGGCCAGTCTTTGCTCCTTGTTGTGACTTCAGGAAGAATGAAGATGGCAAAGGTGTACAAAGTAAGTAGGGAAGAAGGGAAGAGAGGAAAGTGGCTTGGGAAGCAGCACAAAGGCCTACTCTGAAGGCCTGTCTCTGTCACTCTGCTCAGAGAAATAGTAGTCACTCTGACCTTGGCAAGGGCAAGGAGCTTTGGAGGGAAAGGAAGGTGAAGAGGTAGAGACAGTGAAGATTCTTCTTTTCAGAAAGCAGAGGTGAGAAAGAGGGAGATGGAGGAAAGGTTTCTAACTGTTCTC
>RJWT010039901.1:0-12585 GCA_004365215.1 Cuniculus paca | reverse complement strand
TGAAACACACAGAAAGCTGCCTAGCAGAGACACACAACCTCTGAGGTGGCTGGGCACATACACAGCTGAGAACAGCAGGGTTTGTAAGCGGCAGACAAATCAAGCACAAAAACCACCAACAGGCCTAGAAACCCTGGGCTGTACTATGTGAAGTTAAAACAAAATACCTTAACACAAACCTCTTGACATGGGCACTCATTTTAGGTTCGGAACGGGCACAACCTGTAGGGTTGACAGCAAGCGGCAGCTCCATGAGGGGATTCCGACCATACCGAAAGGTGTAGTTTTCACAAGCCTCAACTCCAGGGAGCTGAAAAGCAGCAAAATACATGAGGTAAGTCACCTGGCTGAGACTGCAGACCTCTGGAGCTGGCTGAGGATGGTGCAAAGTGCATTCAACACTGAACTGTTTTCCCCTGGAACATAGGGTTTTTAATTCACCTAGTGCAGGCCACCTGCACCCTTATCTACATGAGTGTAAGCATGCAGGCTCTGGCAAGCCCTAGCAAATAAATGCTCCCTGAAGAAAAGAAGACCATAGTGAACTAAGGCCTGTGCACATGGATTTCCAGGATCTGATAAACATGGGGAGTGTTCTGTTCGGAATTTAGGGTTTCCACCTGGACAATGCCTACTTCTGTATCTGTGCCTGGAACTTTAAAATTAAGAACAGTTAGGAGCCATTCTCATGGCTTCTTTCTGGATCATTTCTCGCATCTTTCAAATGTGAGCATGACGCTATGTGGTTGTCACTCTCCATGTCACAGTTGTATAGATGCACAATAATGAGTACCTTAAGGGTCTTTTCTAAAATGTGTTTCTTGTGAGATATATTTCTCTACAGTCATAAGAGATGCTAATCATTTAGGCAGTACTACCTATTCCAAAGGAAGCAATCAGTCTCCTTCAGCCTTCTCTCAATGGCTTTGGAGTTTCCTTTGCTATGATGTTTTTCTTTTTGTCTTTTTGAGACAGGGTCTCACTATGCAGTTCAGGCTGGCTTTGAGCTCACTCTGTAGCCCAGGCTGGTATCAAAATTGCAACAATCCTCCTGCCTCAGCCTCCCGAGTGCTGGGATTACAGGTGTGCGCCACCACGCCTGGCTGCTATGATATTTTTATTCTGGAGAATAACGTCCTAGAGTTCCATGGTTTTCTGAAGTACTATGCACCTGTGGTTCAGTTACTCACTGCCAAGCATGCTTAGGCAGAAAGTCAGACGCCACTAACAGGTGCTGCTACGGTCCACTGGCTTCTGGAGACCCACTCATGCTAGGAGGCGGCTGGAGAGAGGCCACGAACACCATGTGTCAGGACAAGGGCACCTTGACACTTGAAAATGCACAAGCACCTCAGGAAGCCAGGGAGAAGCATGCCTCATCTGCTGGGGTCCTGCACTTGGGCTGCACTCAGCCTGGAGGACTGTGCACCAGCACTGAGCGAGGGCCCCATGCAGCACCAATGCCTGTCTGCCCTGCAGACTCGGCTCGGTTCCAGCAAAGCGCAAGTATTATAGTGCCGGGTGAAAAGGTCACATAGAATTAGGGACAACTGCAATTTCTGACCTTGACCAAGACACTCACTGATTCAGCTATCCGTGCCACCGCGGAGACAGTTAAGCCAAACAAGTCTTCTCCTTTTAAATACGCAGGGAAAAGTTGGAGCATTTCTGATTTTTTCCTCACACATGCAACAGGCTCCAAAATCTTATCCCAAACACCTACATATGAATAAGAAAATAATTTTGTAATAAACTTGCTTTAGGCTAGAGGGGAGAATAGGACACAGTATAAAACCGAGGGGCCAGAATCATCACTGTCAAAGACTTACTAATTTCCAAATAAAATCTACGGGCAAGAACCAAACAAACTCGTGTAACTAAATGGCAGCCATTTATTTTTAACACCTCATGAAATTTGGGGGAAAATAATCTCACATTAAGGGCATCAAACAGTTAAAAGTGAGAAGATTAGTTTATTTATTTATTTATTGTTTTTGTGGCACCAGGGATTGAACTCATGACCTTGTGCTTGCCAGGCAGGTGCTTAGGCCACTGAACTAAATCCCCGGCCCTTGTCTTTTTGAGACAGGGTCTCACTATGGCAGTCAGGCTGGCCTTGAGCTCACTTTGTAGCCCAGGCTGGTCTTGAACTCACAACGATCCTCCAGTCTCAGCCTCCCGAGTGCTAGGATTACAGGTGTGAGCCACTATGCCCAGCTGAGAAGGTTAGTTTAAAACAACTGAAATTCATGTAAGTTAATTTACTTTCTACTGGCCAAAATGCCTACTTGCTTTAAAAATGGTTAGTCCAACCAGTGAGCTCTGTAGTCATATTACTTTCTGAACCTCAGTGCTTTTTCTTTGGGAAACTTTTTGTTTGGAAGTATCTCTAGAGCATTTTACATATTTTTAAAAAACTTTCATTTTTAAATTTTTTTGGTTTAGACAGGGTCTAAATAATTACACCTGGCATGTTATAACTACCCTGTTTATAAGCGAGAATGCACTATTTTCCTCCCCAGGATAGAAGGCAAGTTTTATTTGGATGATGCTTGCTTTTAACATTTCGTAACTTAAACATTATAACAATGCATGTTTTTTAAGCATTTCCGATTTTTTCCTCACACATGCAACAGGCTTGGAAATCCTTAAAAAACATGCATTGTTTAGACAGGATCTAAACAAATGGGAAACTTTTTCTTTGGAAATATCTCTAGAGCATTTTATATATATTTTTTACAAACTTCAATTTTTAAATTTTTTTGGTTTTAGACAGGGTCTCCCTATGAAGTTCAGGCTGGCTTTGCCCTGACTATGCAAACCTGTGTAGCCCAAGCTGGCCTCAAACTTACAGCAATCCTCCTGACTCACCCTCCCAAAAGGTGACATTATAGGTGTGCATCACCATGCCTGGATTAAAAAAAAAAACTTTAAGCAGCAGCTCTTCCATACTTTCTGCATCAATAAAAATGACAGTGCAGACTTAGCCCAAAGTCAACATTAAAAATTTTAGCTCCCACCTTTAAACTTCAATAGTATCTTACACTCCTGAGATGAGACAACTCACTGACAGTTCCTACCTTATACAAACTGACAAAAGAGCCCCCAATAGGTAAACGACAAGCAACCTATAAATCATTCTGACTTTTACAAATCAACTCTTATGTTCAAACATATACTGACTATGAAACTGTATTGCGCCTGGGTGTAGTGATCCACACCTGTAGCCCTAGCTACTCCGGAGGCTGAGGTAGGAGAACCTAAGTTCAAGGCCAGCATCGGCAATGTGGTGAGACCCTGTCTTGAAATAAAACTTGAAAAGGGGCTAGGGGCTTGTAGATGTAGCTCAGAGGTAAACGGCTTGCCTAGCCCTGTTAGAGGCCCTGGGTTCAATCCCTAGCACCTCAAAACAAACACACATACATTCAGAAAATTGCACTGTGAAGAGCAAGGTGTGATAACACAAAGAAACTAAGATTTGTGTTTGTAAAAAAAAAAAAAATCCCACCTGCTGTTATAAAATGTGAAATGCACACAGGAAAAAAACAAAACAAAAAAACCCAAAAACAAAAAACGCCAGAAACATTGAATTAAAATACCCTCCCGCACACATAAGTTGCAGATTTTACCTTTAGGCGACGTGTCACTTAAGACCAGGTCTTCATGACCTTGCTCCACAATCCTGATGACAAACACCGGTCGCCCGTCCTTCTCCTCAATGGAGCACAGGTAGCGGCAGCGCCTGTTGGCGTAGCGTGTGCTCCAGTACAGCCGGCTGGCCTCGTAGCCCACAGGAAAGAGCGCCTTGGTGGAGTGGAATGCTTGCATCTGCTGTGGGAGCAGCTGGCCGATCGTGTGGAAGATGAGGCTTCCAACGCGAAAGGTATGGTCCCGTTCCCCTCGCTGCACGATGCTTGCAATCTGGCGCACCTCGTCTCGTTGAACGTAAACCCTCCTGAAGACTGCAAAGTAACTTAATTCCTGTTCGTGGATTCCCTTTGGTTTGTGCATGGGGCAAAGCATAGTTTTGTCCTTAAAAAACATGCATTGTGCTTTAATGGCGCAAGTGAAGTGATAAATGTTGGTGCACCGAAATCTGTGACACCCACTGGTGGCACCTGTCTTATGACAGAAGACACATTTCATCTGCAGGCCCCTCCTCAGTGCTAGCTCTACGTTTATTAAGGCACCGGCCTGAGTCTCGTAGACCTCTGTGGACCACAGAGCACAGTTTAAGTGGACCCACAGATCCAAGTCCAGGTTGAGCAGCCTTGCCGGTCCATCCGTCAGTCCATCTCCTTCTTCGTGACAAAAGCAACACTTGCGGTAGTCTCTGGGCACAGGGTCAGGTTTAAGAGAAGTGCCCAATTTCTTGAGAAATTCATCTATTTCATCCTCACAGGGTGGCTTAAACGTCCCCTTGGGGATTACAATATGAATGCTCCACTTCTTCCATTTCATTCCTCTCCACTTTTTGTTCAGTGGCCTGCAATCATCAAAGCCACCATGGACAGTCCTGAGCCGAGGCTTCAGCTTGACGGTTACCTTGAGCTCATCGGGCTTGGCCTCGACTTGGGTTGCCTCAAAGGCAGGAGGAAATGCAATGGGAGGCGATGGAGGGGGAGAGGCCTTCTCCTGGAGCTGCGGGAGGCAGTGCACATCCAGGGCGGAGATGTTGTTGCTATACTGGTGAAATGCCCTGGAAGGCATCTCTCTTGTAGGTGACTGTGGCAATGGGGGAACAGATTCCTGAGCAGTAAAAAGAAATCATGAAAAATGAGAACACTTCACACACCTCAAAAAAGCCATTCTTGCCACACCGAGAAGCCAAGCAATATGGTTTAACAGGGTATGTGACTTGTGGGCTCAGGAAAGAGTCAAAACTAAGTGAGCACCAGGCGTGGTGGTGCAGATCTATAACCCCCAACGACTTGAGGCAGGAGGATCACAAGTATGAGACCAGCAGGAGCAACTTAGTGAGAGTCCATCTCAAAACAAAATATAAGGAGTTGGGGACATTGCTCAGTGGCAAGAGTGCCTGCACGAGTTCCTGGGTTCAGTCCCCAGTACAGATGGGAGGGAGAGAAGACAGGCAGGGAGAGAGGAGGAGCTGCGAAGGGAAGAGGGAGAGGAGAGAAGGCAGCAGGGTTCAGGCATAGAGAAGGCTGATCTTGACTTTCTTGGTAGTTAAGTCTGCATAGAGCACCCAGGGTGATCCTAGCTGCACATCAGAACACTCTGCTCTTCACCCTGGACCAGCACCCTTTCTAACAAAGCCAGGAAAACCAATGCTGTCTGAAGACCTAGCTCGTTTAATATGTGCAATGCAGGAGTGTTTTTTGAAAATATGGCAATCCCATCTTCACTCCCTGAAATTCTTACCTGTTCACCTCAGACTTGATCACTCTCTCAATGAGAGTATGTGAAAAAGAAGGGCCCCTGTCATGAGCAGGTGCTGACTCCTCACCCTGGCCCTGCTCCCTCGTGCATGGTGAAGGCTGTCTCATGGACACCAGAACCACCACTCACACAGACCCGTCCTAAGAGGTACAGCAACTACATAGCTTGAGAATCTACCCAATGAAAAACCACTCCTCATCTAGGCTGCCGCATTATAAAGTCTAAATATATCTGCCAAATGGCTTGGATTTTGTTATTCTGGGGGACTGCAGCCTGTTAAAAATTAAGCATCTCCAGATAGTTTTTCTAACAAAGACAGATTAAAGAAATTATCTGGAAAAAGAAATGACTGGCAAATCGCTCAACAGGAAAAAATTTCCTTGAAAACACTTAATTAAAAATGCATCGTCTGAACTGGGAGTGGTGGCACGCGCCTGTAATCTCAGCACTGGGAAGGCTGAGGCAGGAGGATTGCCTTGAGTTTGAGGCTGGCCTGGACTACACAGTGAGACCCTATCACACAAAATTAAAGCAGCCTGAGGTGAACAAAGTGCTTTTTCTCTTAATTCATGAACAGACAAATTCTATTTTTGAACAGATTTTCCTATTGAGGTAAGATCAATAAAAGCAATTTTAATTGTTAATTAGAATATTATAGTCAAATTTAAGATTGTAGTACTGGTGTTCCATTTAACTCTGAACTTTTAAAATGTAATCTGCAACTGACTGCTGTCTGAAGACGTAGCTCGTTTAATATGTGCAATGCACATATGACAATGACCACAATCAAACACCTTCCTGAGTTTGGAAAAGCAGCACAGGTCATGGCTAATTTCTGACCTCTCTTTATCCACATGATCAGCCTTGCTTAGGAGCTCTCACATGGAGCACGCTAAGGTGGGGCACACATCTGTTTTATTCACTAATATGTACCCAGAGCACAGAAATTGTTCATTATATATTGTTGAGCTGAGATGTCCTAATTTTACCTTGCTTTCTGGGTTTTTTGCTTGTGCAGCTGAATAAAGAATAAAGCAGTTATTACTACAAAAGACAATGTCCTTCTCCATTCTCTTGGTGCTCTCTCGGGAATCCTGAAAAACAAAGATAGATGAGTGGGGAATCCCAGTAAGTCACAATGCAATAGAAACATCTGTACACGTGATTTTCACATTATATTGAAAAATGACAAGGGTCTTCGGTCTTACAGTAAGAGGGCAGCTATATCCCCAGAATCAACATGATGCACAAAATACACTGTCCACTCTTCTCTGCCTGACCAAGGGTCAGGACCCTTACCCGAAGTGATGGAACAGTCTGTGGCTGCAATCTGGCTTCAAGCCCAAGCATCTGGAACTCGAGCTGACCCTAACCACCAGAAATGGGCCAATCATGCATCATGAAGGACCCCTCCCCTCCTTGACAGACACATTTTCTGGAGGTGGGGTTGGTTAGAAAACAACAATGTAGTACCTTGTTCATAAAAGCCAGATCTTTGAAAGATTTCCGCACACCACTTCCAAAAATAACCACTTTGCAGTGACAACACCACTGTGGTCTGAGTGCTGCTTTTCCTGCAGCACCATGACTGGAATCCTTGTATCCAGGGAGACCTACAAGCAACCAACCAGTTAGTTAATGACAGAGGTGGTGCTGATGTAACATTATGTGGTAGTGACGTACCATAACATGGCTAACTATACTGTTCTTTAATTAGTAACAGTCTCTTTTAAGTGATGGCTACAAGGATCTATTATGAAATAATGGGGTAACAAAAGAAATATGCCTGTTCTTTAACTGTTGGGAAAATAATGCTAGTAAGAAAGAATCTTATAGGACAGCAAGTCACCGAAGAGTAACAACAGTGAGACCAAGAGCGCAGTGAACCAAGAGGAAGAGACCGTTGTTGCTCCAGGAGTCAGATACTAAAACATTCTATGGAAGATAAGAAAAATGTATGTAAGACTAAGTAGTGGAACTTAGAACATCGAAGAGAAATAAGGAAACATCCTGGCCCAAAGTAAATGCAAATAAGGACACAGGGCCTCCTCAGAGAGCATCACTCAGGTAGGGTGCAAAGAGAAAAGGAAGGGGGCAGAAAAAACAGCGACAGAAGGAGCTAGAGGCTAAGATTTCAAAACTCCAACACAAACAATGGTCTAAAGGGTTCAAAGAAAAGAACTGAGAAGCTGCTAGGTCTAGAAAAGTAAAGAAAAAAGTAGGATCATGAGGGAATTGGTGAAGCAGATGGTTGAGAAAGTGGGGCTGGTCCCAAAGCACTGGTGTGAGACACCAGTGAGATATCATGGTAGCCTGAAGAAGGCAAGGGAAGCCTTGGAGTTAGGGACAAGAACCCCCAGAGAAAGGGGAGGTGGCACAAGAGGGACAGAGGGCAGAGGAGAACAAGAAAACACAATACACGCCACATAGCCAGCTTCATGCTCGAAGTGGGGCAGTCAGACAGTGGCCTGGGCTGAGGGATGCAAAGGACAGAGTTGCTTAGGGTAGCAAGGCAGGCAGAGAGCTGTATTCCAACACTTCCTGGTCAGCAGTATGACAGGACTTTCCAAAGCAAGGAAGGTCGCATCTGTGCCACAGAAAACAGAACACCCAGAGGAGCTTAGATTACCAAGGGTCACACATTAACATATCACTCAAGACTTGTTACAAATAAAATTGCAATTTCAAGAAGAATAAGCTTAACTTTTGAATCAAGAATGAATTTGGGGTTAACAAAAAGCTGCTAGCTCACCACTGCTTGCTGGTGGAAATGGAACATTAGGCTGCTTCAGCCGGTAAGAGCTTGCTAGCCTGGGAGGGTTTGCAGATCCTGCTGGAGGCCCACGAAGATGTAAATGTGGTCGGTACTCCAAACCTGGGTTTACTCGGTGGCTGCTGACCAAACCCATAGGTGGAACATCTGGAGCATTACTAACTTCATAGCTGTTAGGAATTCGGACGTGAAGAAGGTCGGAAAATGCAGCCACAACACTGCTAATGTTCTAAAACAAAACAAACACACTGTTATCCGCCCAGGAGGCAAAGTGAGCCATGGAAGAGAAAACAGTTAGGATAAATGCTACCTGCATGATACACACAGTGCAAGAAAACCCAACGACTTTTACTTAGCCATTAGTACTCAGTGGAAATTTCTGTTTTAATGGGCAAATACACAAAGCCTTCATAAGAAAAACCTGTAGAAAGAGATTCCCATTCACATTAAATATTTGGGG
The DNA here is from genome assembly GCA_004365215.1 of Cuniculus paca. Lineage (NCBI taxonomy): Eukaryota > Metazoa > Chordata > Mammalia > Rodentia > Cuniculidae > Cuniculus > Cuniculus paca. Next base: position 3,952 of record RJWT010039901.1, on the reverse strand, counting down.
ACACATTCAACTTGTTCAGTTGTTTAACATCAAGTGGGGGTAAACACAACCATGCAGGCTGAGCTGACCCTGTTAGTTTTCATGGCCACATGCTTCTAAGCCAGTTTTCTGTGGACAATCACAGTATTATGTCATTGTACCATGAGTTCCATCTCTAAAGTATTTGCAGACTTCAAAGTTAGGAAAAAAAACAAACAACAAAAAAACCCTCGCAAATTAGTAGTGTTTTTGACATGAACAGTTAGTGCCTGAAAAAATCTGTCATACTTCCATATTTATTTTGCTTTTTGTTCATTTTGTTCCTGTTTTTGCTGTTCTTTGAGACAAGGTCTTGCTATGCAGTTCAGAGTGACCTTCAACTCATTATGTACACCAGGCTGACCTTAAACTCCCAGCGATCCTTCTGCTCAGCCTCCTGAGTGCTTGGATTACAGGTGTGCACCACCACACTGGCAATGCTTCTGCAATTTTTATTGTTGATAATGCTTTTTCTCAGTGGTCAATTTTCTACAGGGTTACCAGTTATGAAAAGTTTTCTGTCTAAAGAGTTCTCTAATTACAAAAGCTAGCAAATAGGGAGGGGAAGAGGGACGGAAGGGGAATGGGAGAAAAAAAAAGAATCAAGATCTATTATACAGGTGCAAATTCCCTGCAATGAATGTGATCCTTATGTATACCTATAATGTACCAATAAACCTAATTTTAAAAAGTTCTCTAAAATTATTATATACCCTTTAATTAGAACATATGAGTGCTAACTTCTCTGTCTTGACTTAGGCTGAAATTAATCTCATGCTTAATGACAATATTCAAAAGCAGCCTCCATATCCCAAGTGATTATCTATCTGACCCTAAACATAGCAGTCTATGCCGCACTGTTAGCCACTGATATCTCTTGAACAGCATGACATACTCCGCAGCACTAAGAAGTCATTTTATCTTTTACCTCAGCAGCGGTGGGATGCAGGGTAATCGCTACAGATATAAGACCCGATCTGGGACCGTTTGGGGATGAACCAAAGGGTGATGTGAAAAATAAAGTGCCGGGCTCAGTTTTGATGTCATTCCTTCTTGATTCTGAACCTCAAAAAGGGAAAGAAAGAAAGATTCGTTGATTGCTTTTCAAGGTCAAAATATGTATATTAGTACATTGGCAGACGGTAAGAAGATAGTAAGGCAAAGTATTCTTACTCTTCCCAGTGGTGCTAGGAAGAATTGGAATGATGGGTGATGGCACTGGCTCTGGAGGCTCCTCCTTGACCACTGACAGATCTGGATACCTGCTCACTTCCACCCCAACCACACTCTCCGGAGAGGATGAGGGGACAAAGCTGTCAGGGGTGTCTCGGTCACCACAGTGATCCTGTATCCTAGAAAAGGAACACACACATCATAGCATACAAGCCCACTATAGGGGCTGTGTACCAACCACATCATTACTGCAGGTAGCAAATAAATCAGTTGGAGACATCAGTAAACAGAAATCTCTTGGAGGAAATATAGTAACTAGGTTTAGCTATAATATAAATGGTTATGTTTCTTATGATCAAAGCTTCAGCATCAAAGTTTAAAGACCTACTAAAGAGGAAGCTGTTCAGTTTATAACTTAGCCTAGAAAGGAATAGTACTACCATCTCTGCAAAATCCCAGGCCACTGAAACTAAAGGAAGCCAGCTTCTTGCTGCTTGGACAGAACAGCCAAGGCCCTAGGCATATAACCAGTATCACATGTGCATGCAATTGACTCTGAAAACAGCTGTCCTATTGCTGATGCTTGTAGTGAGTGGAAAAGATGGGAAAAACCTTGGTTATCATGGCTTTCTAGACACTTGATTTTCTGAACTGATTTTTAAAAGGTGAGAAAGAGCAGTCCTTTCTATCTAGTCCAAAGCTCAAGTTTAGCAGAGCAATGCTGAGATCTTAGGCTAAAAGGTGCAGATTATTCTTCCCAACTTGCTCATGCTGATGAAAACAGAAAGAGCGCTCTGTGAAATCCAGGGGTGGAACAGACACCTAAGTTAGGTCACCAAACACACCCTGAACAAGCTGCCTTCCACAGCTGCTGCAAAGAGCAATGCTCCCTACTGATGCAATGGGGATTCTTAGCAGTGAACAGAGGGAAAAGGATGCCTGGATTCCAAACCTGGAGTAGCTGCTTTTCAATTTGGTCTATAATTTTCTCACTGATAAAATATAGGACTTAGATTAAATGGTTATCTTACAAATTAGTTACAAGGTATCTACATAGCAGTATCTTTCTTCCACAGTAGCACTCTGGCACCTGTGACTGCGGTACTTTCCTTCTACTCCCCTATGAACATTAGTATAACCCAATAAATCACATGCTCTTGAAGGACAGTGATCTTTAAAATAGTTTGCATGAGAAGGAGCTAAAGATGGCGGAACAGTAAGCAACAGAGTAAACAGTCTCTCTGAGAGAAACAGTTCAGATGCTGGAATATAACGTCATGGAGAGGACAAGAAGGAAGGAAGTGGGTCCCCTGGACCAAGGAAAAATCTAAAATATGAATTGAAGCCCACAAAGAGAATAAAAAGAACTTAAATGAAGAAGGTAGTGGCTGGCAGTGCCTTAGCCTGTAGCCCGATTCACCCTGCCAGAAGACCTGCTGAGCCTGGAGACGCGCGGTCGTGGTTGCAGTCATGGTCACAGCTGTGGTCAACCCCAGAGGTCTCTGCGGAGAGGCGCAGGAGTGAAGGAGAGTGGCAGACGCAAAGATCTGCACTGGCTGTTGGTGAGTGCTTGGAATTCCACCCCCCCTCCCCCACACGGGAGAGAGAGATTGATCAGGCTCCATTTTGGAGTCAGGCAGGTTACACCCGGGGCCAAGACTGCTAACCACTTCTGGCGTCAGCGCCAGGTTGAGGGCGGACTTGCGGAAGTTGCTTGAACTGAAGCCAGAAAACCCAGTAATTCAGGAGCTCCAGGTTGTGGGCAGACCCACGGAAACTGATTGGCTGGAGATCCGCTCCCATGCACATTTCAGGCAATATCGCGTAGGTTCCTAAACAGCTTAGATTCGCAGGGCCTGACCAGGTCTGCTCCTGTGCAAACCCCAGGTGGCTTGGTGCCCAGCTCAGTGCAGAGACACAGGTGCCCAACATTGGATACACGTAGCCAACACTGGCCAGAAAAGATAAACAGCCTAGCTTCGGAGAAGTTGTGGCCAGTGCTGGGGTGCCTGGGACCACACTACTCGGGGGTGGAAGAAATCAAGAATATACCAAGATGAAGAGGGAGAGGGCAATCACTGTCATCCAACCCAACCAGCACAATGCCACAAGAGGAAAGCATGGTGATCGAGAATTGCACACCTGAAATGTCTGAAGTGATGTCAACTGAAGTGAAGAAACAACTTCAGGAAGCTATAAGAGAAATTAGAACAGAAATTCTATCCCAGGTAAAAGAAGAAATGAAAACCATAATAAAACAAATACTAAGCATCTCTAAAGACACAGATAAAAAAATAGAGGAGCATAGGAAAATGAAGGAAACCATGAATGAACAGCATAAGAGAGATTTAGAATGTATGAAACAGATTCAAAAAGATATCCAGAAAATGAAAAATTCATTCGATAGCTGGCAAGTTGACATGAAGGAAACTAAAGAAAGACTTTCAAAGCTTGAAGACAGGTTTGCAGCTTGTTATCATGAAAGGGAAGATCTCTTAAAAATAACAAGGTCTCAGGAAGTAACAATTCAACAGCTGGTGGACAACTCAAAGATGTATAATCTAAGAATTAAAAATGTGAGTGAAGAAGCAGGTGTCAAGACAAATGACATCAGGACCTTATTTACAGATATAATTTATCAAAACTTCCCAAGCATAAAAAAAGAATATGACATTCAAATAAGTGAGGCATATAGAACTCCAGCTAGCCATAACCAAAACAAATCTACACCCAGACATATAATAATCAAGATCCCAGAAAT
>RJWT010039900.1:0-12586 GCA_004365215.1 Cuniculus paca | reverse complement strand
AATTTTTTTCTTTATAATTGTATGGACCCTTCTCCTTAATATTAAGATAATCACTGATTTCACAAAATTTGTAAACTGCTGAAACAATCATTTCTTAGAGTTATGTGAAGTTAATTATCCATCTTGCTAGTAATGCCACAGCACTTAACACTTTAACATTGCTGTTGTGTCTTTTCTATGAACCTTTTGCATATATTTTAGTCATTGCTAATAATATTTAATTGTAGTGAACAATAAACTGTGTGTTAAGGGCTATTCTCACGTGTATGTGGTACGAGGAGTTGAACCCAGGACCTTCACACTGAGCTACATCCCCAGTTCTTTTTTTATTTTTTATTTAGAGATAGAGTCTTAACTAAGTTGCTAAGTTGCCCAGGCTGGGCTAAAACTTGTGGTCCTGTTCTCTCAGTCTCCCAGAGTCCTGAGATTGTAGGTATATGCCACCATGCTCGGCTTCAAGGACCATTCTAAGTTTGATATGTGCCTTTCTTGTTTGCTTTATATCATATGCTTCATCCAATCTATGTTATTTCTTAATAGTTCAAGTTTGGCAGCTTACTATATGCAATATTTGATTTATTTACAATTTGTGTATTTTTTCACTTTTAAACTTTTATATGTAATACTAAAATGAACATCTTTGGTGCTTCAGATTATTTCTGACATAATAGAATAGATTTATAAACATAGAATTACTGGGCCAATGGGTTGACCCATTTCAGGCTCATTTTTGGTAGTTATTGTTAAATTGCTCCCTAGTTCTTGCTAGAAGCCCAAAACATTTAGTGAAGCAAATATTATTTAGGAAAGTTGAATGAAGGGATCACCATTCCTGTTGTCAAAAAGAATCATCAGAAAGTTTCACTTTGAAACTAATTAAGTGACTGGCTCCCCATGTCAAGAGTATGGCCTTGACTTTCATCAAGGACAAGTAAAAGCAAATCCATGTGAAAAAGAAAAAACATTGTTGAAGCATTGTATACAGTGTTAGACGATAAATAAGACTAAACAAACTTCGTTTCATTGGTATACACCATTTTCCTACATTAGAAAAAATATATATAATTTTGTTTTCTCTTGGACAGGAAACCAGCACTAAAATGTCAATAAATATCCAAGAGTGGCCAACACAATGAAATACAGACTTTCCACTGGCAAGGAATGTGCCCACCACTTTGCTCCAGTCTGGCATTAATATCGAATCTATTATCATAAGCTCACTGGCTGACCCTGACAACTTTAAAATGCCACCTTTCTGATGACTCTTCACTTGTCATCTACATCTTCCTTTCATGCACAGTATCCTTATCTAAACACCTACTTGAGTTGCACATGCTAGCCCATTTGGTTTAGTTGCCTAACTTGGTGATTAGGTAATAAGCCAACTCTGTCATGTCTGTACCCTATAGGAATGCTTAGAAAGAAGGTCATATTACTTAGGTTCATTTGGGTATCTGCCAGAATCCATTGTATATTCTTTGGGGAAATGTGGGCAAAGCAAGAACCAATTTCCACCCTCTTATAACCCTTAAGCACTTGAACTCCCCTTACATCATAATGACCTCTATTAAAGACATAGTCACTTAAGTCATTCCCCTGTACAATAGAAACATAAACTGCTAAACAGGTATCACTTTCATTGTTGGAACTACAGCATAGTACAAGATCTCGACTAGAATTTAGCAAGTGGTTAGCAAGCAAACAAACATTGACACAGTACTCATCATATGTACCTAAGCTCTCTCTGAAAGAAGAGGACCTTTCTGAAAACCTCCTTTTCAGTTTAGTTCAGGTTTAGGAAGTTTATTCTGTAACCCTGAACCAGAAGTCCTTCCTCAGTAGCTCTACCTCTCCTGCAATGAGTTATGTTTTGTAGAAATATCTTTGGAGAGTGCTTATGTTTTCTGCAAAACTATTATTTTTCAATATGGAAGTTCTACAAACAAGCTTTGATCCCTTTCTGTCCCCTAATCATTCCCTCTACAGTTTCCAGAATTACTTGACGAGAAGTACTCACTGTGTAAACCTTTCTTTGTTAAGTGATCATTTGACCTGCATGCCTCAGTCAAGAGTAGAGTTGTAAAATGTGACTAAACAAGGCACTTGAGGGAAAAAATTTCAAGGTCAATGTTCAAGTCAGCTCGGCAAAGGAAGGAATTCACAGAGTGAAGTCACCAGGTAATGAGTAGGTTGGAGGCAATTGAATTTCATCTCTGGAGAAGTCTTAAACTCTTGGGAGGGCTAAGAAAGAAAAACAGACTTGTTGATCCAAAAGGCTCTTTAAGTCTCTCATGCTTCAAGTGTAGAAGTGTCCAAAACTAGATGTTGAGATAAGATGAGGCAGTTTTAAAACAGGCAATGACAGTTTCCTCTAATCTAATTTTTCATCAAAAACCTGCAACAAAGAAAATGCAGAAACCATCATTCAGATCCGAGAGATCGGGAAGTAGCTAATGGAACAATATATTCATCATATTGATTGGTCCATTGATTTCCCCCCTTCTTAAGCATCCATTTCTTGATCCTGTGCCAGAGAAGCTTTAAAGAGCTTAAACAAAACTTACACCAAACTATGCCAGTGGCCCCCAGGGAACCTACAAGTTACCTTTCTCTGTTGTCACAAGTGTAGCTACACAGGTGAAAAAAAGAAGTGGTCAGAAGAAATTGCAGAGTTCTGGATCCAGAAGACCTACTAAACCTATCTAATTAAGAACCCTGACTAGGAAGCAAAGCAAGAAAAACCCTAAGTGGTGAACCTAAATGGGTGAACTAAGTGGACATGAAGAAAGAAACATTGCCCAGCTAATAAATATTGATGGAGTCTTACCTCAGAATCAAGAATACGGATGGAGCACATTTGCTTTCCTACGATCAATCACAAAAGTTCTCGCACAGTTAGTGCAATTAATACATTAGTTATTAAACTGTTCTGTTTAAGAATCACTTTGAGCATTACTCAAAATGGAGATTCCTGGATTCACTTTCAGGGAGTCTGTCTGCAGTGAGCAGAGGCTTGGGACTTCCATTGTAACAAGCAGATTCCTAGTGAAGGAGGTCTTCAGATCCAGCTTGGACAATCACTGCAAACAGGCTTCCAGAAAAGCTTTATCTGGTTGGAGACAACTACAGGTTAATTGGAAAGGTACAAAATGAAACCTATCAGATATGTGAATGATTGATGGCTATCCCTTTACCCATTCATTCTTCTATACACAGTATTCTAGAGAGCCTCCTACCAAGCCTTGAACAACAGAGATGCAAAGACCAGTATTCACTAGAATGCTTTGATTGAAAGGAGCAGAAACTGACATAAGTCAACTCAAGCAAATCAATGCAATCTTCTATGATGTTACAATTTCATGGCCTGGAGTTCTACAGTCTTATAGACAACAGCAAGGGAACTAAAAGCTCATCAAGATGTCTCTCATCACTATGCTCTGTCTTGAGAATTCTCTCTCTCTCTTTCTCTCTCTCTCTGTCTCTCTCTCTCTCTCTCCCTCCCTCCCTGCCTCCCTCTCTCCCTCACCTCATCTTCTTTCCTCTCCTTTACAAATTTTTCCTAGTTTCTCAATTTAGAAGGAAAGAAATGTCTGCACCAAACCTTCCACAAAAAGTCATTGAAGCTAGAAATCCCACTTGAACTTGGATTAGTTGCTACTACAGTACAATCAGTATGAATATAAGGTAATGTAGAGATCAGACCCATATAAAGGGCATAGGGTAACCTTGAGTGGGAAGGATGGTTATCAATTTGAAGTTTCAATCCTACTCTTTCTAAGCTTTCCTTCTAACTCAAATCTTCTTGTGAACAAAGATACTCCCGAACAAATCATACAAAATGTAGCCTTGTAGCAAGAAATTAATGTTTCACAGATTGCTTTTTCTTGGAAGGAAAATAAAATAGATGGGCAGAATTTGATCTCAGCACACAATTAGCTAAAGACATGATTGTCAAAATGATAAAAGGTTTCTTATTCTCCTTCTCTTCCCAATCCTTTGTAATCATCCACGTATATATTCTTACCATTCTGTTTAATCAGTAGAACAGCTATTGTTAGTCATTTGGACGCAGTGTATAGGCATTAACTTGATCTGACCTTCATTCCAGGGGAAAAGATAACCACAATATTCCTAAAGACATCCATTTGAATGACAGAACGTTAATTTCATTTACCCAAAAGGGATCTCCCTTTCCTGAGGCACTGTGCATGTGAGTTACCCCTTCTGCTAAGACTTTGGTGACTCCCTATTTGGGCAGTAAAGCAAATCAAAATGGACAGAGTATGATCAGGAGTCATGATCTCAAAAGTAGATATATTCTCAGATATATTTTTTGGCATTTCATGACCTATTTGCCTGTATCAGGAGATTTTCTGTTTTTAAATATTTAAAAGGGGTGAAAAAGTTCATTCAGCTTCAGTGACGGGCAAACCCCATGGTACCCTTCCACAGCCCGTTCAGAATCCTCTTTCTGAAAAGATTCGTCTTCCAAAGGTTGAAGGTGGAGGTATAGGGAGGAGGGAGTTGGATCACAATTTAACAAGCCTTCACATTCCTTACCAACTCTAAAGCTTGAGGGCCTTTTCACCCACCCAAGTGTTTTCTGGCAGCCAGTGTGTGTGTGTGTGTGTGTGTGTGTGTGTGTTCATCTGTGCCTGCATGTGTGGTGTTTTTAAAGCAAGCCTCGACTTCTTTGCTGGAAATTTGATAATCTCTTTCTGGATTTAATTTGTTCATTTGAAGAAAGAATCACCGATAAGCAGCTAATCACTTGACACTCTGATGCTGACAAAGACTCAATGGGAAACTGGAGGCCTGCTTCAAACGACTCTCCCTTTGAGTACCACATGGACACCCTAACACTCTCAGCTGAGGCCCAGGGCTTCTTTGTTCTTTAAGACAGGGAGGAGCTGTGTCGTGAAATCCAATAGGACTGGAAACACCGATTTGTTTCCACTTTTCTACCCTCTGGGAATACACACTAAGGGCAGTCACTCCACGCTGAGCCACCTTGTGGCACATATGGGGAACAACATTTAGAGACAAAGGCCACTTCAGTTTTGCATGACAGGAACAATACTTTTAAGATTCTCTGAGGGACGCGTGTGGTGATGATTCTGAGAAACTCTGTAACAGCATGTAGCAAGTGGACCCCATAACACACTTCTGGTGTTCTCTGGGTCTTCTGGAGCTTAACTGTTCAGTGAGATGGTATTATTGTAGTGATTAAGAAAGAAAGTTTTAGAGAGCAACAGAAATGAGCCGAATTCTGATTCCTTCAGTTACAGATATTTAGCCTCTTGAGCCTGTGAAGAATGAAGGGGATGACAGCACCTACCTCATAGCTTTGTGTAGGAGAATTAAATGAGCAAATGCACGAGAAGGCCCTGGCATGGTCTTCGCTGGCGCAGAGGCTCAGAACATTTTGAACTGGATAACAAGTGAATATACTGCCCTCAAGCTTATTTAAGGAATCCTTATAATTACTTCTTTGAAATTAGAGTCATACTTTTCTGTATGTTCAAAGACCTCCTTGTAGACATGATTTTTTGAGAGGTGGGGAAAGATTCTTTTTAAAATGCTATTATTCATTATAGTAGTTTCTTTCAATGAGAGTTTGTTTTCTGTTTTTTTGCTTCACATCATTTGTGGAGAAGATGTCAACTTGGTGTCAATGTAGACTTTTACTGCTTCCTGCAATTTGTCTTTATTAGGTCATTTTGTCAGAGACTCCTTAAGGCATTAGAGACTGGTCAGAGAAACAGATCTATTTAATAGTTCACAGATCTAATGGCATGTCCAATCAGATGAAATTCATTGGTCACTCTGGATTACCAAGTAATTGCATCTAAAGCCCATCTAACCCAAAACCAGTGAGTCAGACATTTCTTTTCTATTTCTTCTCTACATTCTTTCTACCTCTTTTTATTTCAAATATTGATCACCTGGATGCACCTGAAAGGACTGTCCAGGCCGTAGAGCTTTCCCTCTACAAAATATAATGGACAATCTGTGAGGCAAAAGTATTACCTAAACCCAAGAAACTTCAATTTAGAGTCAAACCTGCCAGGGTAATATTTCAATAAGAAAGGGGTAGGTAAGATAAATCATATTTGGGGAAGAGGTGAAATTTCACATCGTTATTGGCAGGCACCAGGATTGCAGGGAGATACTTCTCAGTCTATTTTTCAGGCTGATTTACTGAAAGAAGATCTTTCTTAGGAAGGTGAACTCAGCATAATAGTTGAGGTTCCAGGTAATAAGGTAAGGCTATTACTTTTCTTATCCAGTTGGAATATAATTCAGATGGTATGGAAGCCAGAGTCAAGAAATCAAAAGACTATTCAAAGTAGGGACATCGATATTTTAAGTCTTATGACAGAATGCATGTTCTTTGACCCTTTCCTTTTGTACAATTATTCAACACAAAAATAACAGTCATGGAGAAAGCTATTTAGTTTTCCATCTCTGCTAAGGTGCTCAGTGTATTTTGTTGCTTATATTTATTATTCAGAAGCGCTGCATGAATGGGGACTTTGCTTAATTAATATCATAGGAACTTATTTTGTATAGTATTTCGTGGAATAAAAAGCTCTTTAAAATGGTTCTCTGGTTTGATCTTTAGAACAAAAATAATGTGCTCTCCAGGTCATTATTAGAATTAGCATTTGACAAGTGAAGTTCCAAAAAATTAAGAGACTTGTTCAAGTACACTCTCTTCGTAAACATTCATGCTGAGGTAAAGTGGTGTTATTAGGGGCTTAAATGTTATGCCAAGAAAATTTATGAAACTTCCTCCCTTAAAAATCTATATTCCATGTAATTTCTATAGCAATGATAGAAAACCTTTTAGAGGCGAGGGCCCAAAACCCACTTATTTATCGCAAATGCCAACACTGCAATTAAACCTGAACACTGAGGCTTTAGTTTAGAAAAAACAATTCATACATTAAAATTTTTGTCTTAAAAGAAAAACAACTCACATGCCATAGGTTCACCAGCACTGTTCTATAGTGTCTTCTAAATCAAGTGTTTTCATATGTGACTCTGACTAAAGGTAAGAAAAGAGACCAAAAGACCTCATAGACATTTTGCTAGCCCTATAATTGGGACCATTTCTTTCTGTATATATGAAAGTGCAGTGATGATAATAATTAAGCATCAGGCTCCCATGTTTCCTTTCTCTGAGTTCTTTAGCCAAACAGGAAGGAACTAGCCCTCTAACTGGTATGGTTCACTTTTCAAACTGTTCTATGTTCACTATCTAGATTTTGTGTGGTTTTTTGTTGTTGTTGTCATTGGTTTTTTTTCTGTTTTGTTTTGTTTTGTTTTTCTTCATGTTTTTGTTTGGTGACAACAAATATCTTAAGGAAAACTCAGGGATCCAAACCCCTAAATGTGTGGGCAAAATCTATGCTTTACCGAGTATGATGTTTAAGGTACATCAAAATTTCTGAACAAGTAGAGTTGCCACTATTATACATAATAACAAATTAAGGAAATATCAAAGTCTCCAGTCAGCAACACCTGCAAGTTTAGTGTGGAGAGGCTGAAGGCAGAGTGAAGATAGAAATGTGAACGCTCCAGTCTATGCCGCCTCCTCCCAGCCTTCGACCTGCAATAGACTGTATTCATATCTCCCAGAGGAAATATGCTATTACTGATAATATGATCACTGAAACACTGGGAGTGGTTAGATACAGAGCTCTGGCAGTGGGTTAATAAAAGGCCTAATGAAGAACAAAAAATTCTGCCAGTCGCTGTAAAAAAATACTGCCCTCGGGAAATTATAAATCAGACATCATGGTGTGAAGTTAAAATATATATATATATATATATATATGTATGTATATGGCTTTGGATCTCTGCTAAATGCAAGAGTGGGAAGATTGGTGACGAAACACACATGTCACCGATGCCCTTGAAGTTTCAGTCCACCTCAGCATGATGCAGTTAACGCCTCAGAAATGCAAAGCCAAAACCACATTTGCTCAACCTTCTCAGCTCACGCTGCACCATGTGGCAGAAATAGGATGCCTGCTCCACAAATTACTTGTAATTCCCAGAGCCTCGCTTTCTTTTTCCTTTTTATATTTATCTTTTTTTATTTGTTTGTTTGTCCATTAATGGCATTAATCTCAATAGACTCTTAACTGCCACTCCTGGATGAAGACCTGTACTTAGAGTTTTCTTAATACAGTCATACTGAGCTTGACTGGAAAGAACCCAGTGAAAATTAGTTTTATGAGTAGCCTCAATGATTCTGTCTAACAAACACAGAAAATGTGGTGAATAAAACAAGCCACAGGCTTGATCTGACTAATAGCTGCAACTTACTTTTTACCTTTTAGCTAAATTGCCAGGGGTCTAGAAAAAAAACAGTTCACACCTTGACACCTGATTACAGTGGCTGCCCAGTTCCTACTCAATGTGAAGCCAGAGTCCATTGCTTTGGCTTCACCCCCTTGCCGAGCCATTGCTTGCCTGAGACCTTGCTTCTCCGCCTTACTGCCATCTAAATGATCAGCTCTTTCCCCGCAGAACTCGTCTACCAGCTTTTCACCTGACTGATTATGCATCAGAGGTTGACTCCACACTTGAGACAGGCGTGGCTTCATGGATCTTGCAGGAAAGATGGCCAAGCCACTCAGCGGGGTCAGTATCAAGGAGAACCCCTCCACACACTGCAGTGCAGTCTGCTTCACACCCCATATGCTGAGGTTGGTATGTTTCAATGTACAGTTGAAGAAGTGGAGAGAGACTGGAATGTTTCAGGAATTCCTTTCCAGTGTTTAGGTCATAGGAATAGATTAGGGTGTCTAGGATACTCCCTTCTATTTTTCAGAGATTCCCTAAAAAGTTATTCCAGCAAGTGGGAAAGTTTCATTAGAACCTCCAAGCTCCCGTACAAATCTCCACTAGCTAGTACAGGAGATAGCTTTACTTGTAATAAATATCTGGGCTTTTATCCTAAATTCTCTTCCCTGAGCTTTACATTTTCCAGGAGATCTCTAAAACACTACCATACCTACCATCATCCTGGTTTCAGAGGACTTCTGCCTCCAGATACAGAATCATATTTCCTTTTTTACTGTGATGCGTGAAAAACAAACTAACTGACTCTACCAAGGATTTGAGAATGGGGAAAATAGAAAAATAAGGCATTAGACAGGAAAAAAGAATATGCAGTTTGGCACGATGAGGTATTGATTCCTATGTGCTACAGTAAAACTCTGATAGAGTGTTCACCGGCACATAAGGCAACCAAATGGAGAAGAAAAAAATGGAGTAAGATTTTCATATGTAAAACGTATGGTAATTATAGTTATTTGTTCTGAGATTCTGTCCTCACTCTTATCATCACAAATAGTCCTCCTATCTAAAACTAGGTGGTATCCTTATGTGATAAAACAAAAAGTTAGCTATTCTGTGTTATGCCCCCACTTCTTAAATTTTGCTTGTCCCAGAAATCCAAAAGAATGAGAACCACCACAACAGACGTGAATTCCTGTCTTGCTTACCAACTACTTCAACCCGAGGAGGCTATTCTCCCCAACACTGTGGAACCAGTCGACTCAAGTGAATCTTAAAATTCAGATTCAATACAGCAGTTTAAAAATAATACAGGAGTTCCCTTTCATTCCAACATCAAATTATCAAGGTCAAACTTTTATTTTGAGGACCATCTTCTTTATACTTAGTTTTGAAAAAAAATTAATCTCTAATAGATGCTACTAAAATGATTCCTTCTACATGGAGACAAAAATGAGACCAGTGGCTCCCTAGCACCTGCTCCCCTCACAAAGACTCTGCTCCCCCCCATGTACACTTAGTAACACATTATATTTATGTGGTTTTATGTATTATCACGTAGACTTTTGCAAATTACCAAATATCTGGTCAACATTTGTAGAATAAAGCCCTCAACAGAATCTAATTATTCAGTCATTTTAGTTTATGAATGTCAACTTGTAATTCATATCATGCAATATCAAATAACCCAATCAAGTTTGGTTATCTAATATGTAATAATTTAATAAGTTATTAGCATAAAATCATTTAATAAGTTATTAGCATAAAATCCTAGTCACGTGTAAAATGAAAGTTCATGAAATGGCAAGTTATTCATCCCTACAAATTAAAGAAAATACTTGTCTTTTGGGATCAGTTTCAGCCCAAAGGAAACTCCTAATAAGTGATAGTGGGACCACAGACCATTCTTTACAAATTAGCACTTTGGAAACGTTATGCTGGTGCTGAATGAGCCATGCCTATAGACCACAATATTACCTTGCTAGATTCTTAATCAGTCTATTTTCTTCTATTATTATTCCTTGGCTTTCAGTTCATTTTGCAAACATGCTTATACTGTACTGATAGATCTTAAAATGTCTTAAGTCTACATCTGAATTTGAAGTACTAAAACATCAATCCATGATTGAAGTAGGAGTGAAAGAGAAAGAGTAGAAGCCATTACACTGGTCTACGACCAGCAGTTTAGAATAGAGAGAAAAAACTACAAGCACAACCATATCTCTCCCATTTAAAGCTTCTTCACATTGGCCAATTTTAGAGAACTGGGGTGCTCATTTACTAAATATCCTGCTGGAAGCTGTTAGGTGGTCAGCAAAGGTGACAGAGATTTAATCTTTGAAATATTGCCATGAAGTTAGAAGTTCTGACAAAAGCAGTTTTTGTGAAGTAGCAACAGTGGAATCCATTTGATAAATCTTAAAGAATGAATTCATTGGAAATGTAGAGGTAGCCTCTGTCACTCTTGGGAAGCAAGGCTATGAAAAGGGTAGGGACAATGCAGCAGTAGCAGGCAGAGTACAGAGTCAAGGATGTATAAAGATGGGAGATAAAACAGCATTTTTGTATTATGGGAAAGATCATTTAGGAAGATAAAGAGTGGCAATGTCTGGAAAATAGAATGATTAAGCAAAGACTTTATTAATAAAGTAAGAAAGGATGAGCTCTGAAGTGTTATGGAGATGCCAAAATGGGAAAGGAGAAGGGATGTGTCCTTCATTTTACTAGTGAGAAAGACAGGGAGATACTGGTGCAGATAGGTTTGGATCACCAATTTTAATGATGAAAAAAATGACAATACATTTTCTCTTCCTCATGACACTAGGCTATTAGCTGAAATGAGGGGGAAAGAGAAGAAAGTCAGAAAAATGCTTGAATGGTGCTAATTTTAAAACACACAGAATTATGGATAAGGTTAAGAAGCAATTTGAGTTCTTATATTTTGATTCTTTTCTTCAACCATTACCCTTCATCACACTGCAGATGTGGAAACAGCAAGAAGTCATGACCAAGAGTGAAATTTTATAAAACTTATACAGCAGAGGACAAGAGCATTGAGAATATTTGAAATGGATAGTCTATAATAATGGATCATAAAATTTAAGCTAGAAAGAAAGAGACTTAGCCAAGTTTGGTGCCCATGCCTGTACTTCCAGCACTCTGCAAAGTTGAGGCAGGATCATGTAAGCTGCATCTCTGCCTTGGCAACTTGGCAAAATCTTACCTCAAAGCAAAAAATGGAGCTAAGGATGTAACTCAGTGTGAAAGCACTGCATTCAATCCTCACTATCACAAAAAAGAATCAAAGGAGAAATGAGCTGATGCACTATGAGTACATAATAAATGCCATAAAGTGGGAAGTTGAGATTGAAGAAAAGGAAATACGTATTTGAGATTTTTGGGATGGATAGTAATAAAAAGATCACTGTGAAGAGAAATGAAGAGACTGAAAAACCAAGTTCTTCCAAATGCCTGGAGTGCAGAAGGAAATGAAGATACTGAGGGCAAAATTTAATGAAAGCAAAAAAATGCCTGGGAAGAGATCTATAAATCATGGTCACAAGAAGAAGATGATGGTCTTCCTAGAAAGATTAATCCTCAAAGATGCAAGGTAGGAGAAAGAAGGAAAATCTGGGTCTACAAACAGCAGAATGCAAAGGAAGATAATTACGTCTTTTCTCAGTCCAGAGTGCAGAGGGTGACAAAGAAAGAAATAGGAAAATCTCTTCACAAAAGGCAGAAGCTAGAGCTGAGGATGTATCTCAGTGGTAGAACACTTGTATAGCATGGGAAAAGCCCTGAATTCAATCCCCAGCCCAGAGAGAGAGAGAGAGATTAGCAAGACTTGCAGAGGACAGCAGACAGATCTCAGTCCAAGGTGTAAAGTGGCAATTCATTGAAAAGTCTGAGATTTGAGATGATTTACCCACCAGGACAGAGGTCAAGATTTGAAAAGGAGGGGAGAGTAAACCCTAAGCCAGAGGTGTTAGGATAAGTGTTCAAAGCATGAAAGGTAAGAGGATAAGCAGAATTATGAGGCATGAAGTTATTCCTAGGTATTTCTTTTTATTTGATGGTGGTGGTAACTCTCTTTCGAAGGTGATTAAATCATGAAGACTCTCAATGTATTACTCCATTGATGGATCATAACTTGATGGCATTAGTGGAGTTCGATAGAAATATGGGATGTGGGTTCTAGTTAAAGGGAGACGGTCATGCAAGTGTGACCTTGGAGGCTAGATCTTGTTCTCTGTGTGTGTGTGTGTGTGTGTGT
>RJWT010039899.1:0-12591 GCA_004365215.1 Cuniculus paca | reverse complement strand
AAAAAAAAAAACACTAGCATAAAGTAAGAATTTTAGCTTGAAGTTGGTCAAAAGAATGAACTGCTATTCACTACACATATTTTAAGCAGTTCAACTTCACTTTGGTCAAATTTCTATAGCATGATTAATCTGGAAAATAATTTTAATGTGCTTCACACAGTATCCAGCACTTACAATCTTTATTGTATAACAGTCTCTTCATTTTTTTTTTTTTAAAGACAGGGTCACATTATGTAGCCCAGGCTGGCGCTGACCTTGGTGATCCTTCTGCCTCAGCTTTCTGAGTGCTGGGATTAGAGGTGTGCACCACCATGTCTAACTATTCTCTTCATCCTTGAAAGAGTTACTTCATCATTCCTAATTCATTACTATCCAGAGCAACTTATAAACCAATCAAAACATGCTCTGGCGGAGCCTGATGAGGCTGAAAAGAATTTATATATCTCTACGCCATGCGTGTCTCACACTAGCCCTTAATGGAGCAACTAAAATCTAAAATTTGCTTGGCAGGAGACAAATGCTGAACACATTCAACACAGACTCACTCTAATAAGTCATGGTGTCGAATACACTATCCAAACTAGTGAAATGTTTCTTTATAAACAAAATAACCAGCAGCTGTGACGTGTTTCTTCACAGATGAATGACACAACGCCTCCAACTTCTAAAAGAGGTAAATCCTGGAAACACAGAAAGTTCCCTCTTGGGCTAAATGCCTCTCACCACAGGAGAAGATTTTAAAGTAAGTATGAAGACAACATGTGTAAGAGGATACCACTGTAATGAATAGACTTATTCCTAAAAGTGTTAAGAATGGCGTTCCAAGTGGAAGAACAGAAGGAATTTACACCTGTAGGAAAGGAATACGAACCATTTGAGAAGTGAACAAACAATCTAACTGAAGCCAAATGCTATGGCAAGTGATACCTGCACATGCACCAGAAGGCTGGAAAGAAGCTACGCAGGCCCATAAGACCATTTCACCACACTACATAGCACACAAGAACTTAATAATAAAAAAAAAGGACCCCTTTAAGAAGGTATTCTAGAATAAATGACATAGCCCGGACCAACTTAAAAGTTTAGTGATCAAATCACGTCAGTTATATTACATTTTAAAAAACCACTGCTGCTCCTGACTCTGTAAACTAGCCCATGTTGTGGTGAACATAAACCAATGTTTTATTTAGGCAAGAAAAGATCCCTGCACTCAAGAACTTTGAGCCAACTTTACTGATAATATCTTGTTGTTGTTTGTTTTTTTTTTGGTTTTTTTTTTTTGTGGGTATTGGGAATCGGACTCAGTACCTCACGCTAGCCACTGCGCTGCTAAGCTATATCCCTGGCCCACTTCTTCTTCTTCTTCTTCTTTTTTTTTTTTTTTGTCCTTGAGACAGGCTCTCGCTATGCAGTCTGGGCTGGCCTTGAGCCCATTTTGTAGCCCAGGCTGGTCTCAAACTCAAAACGATCCTCCTGCCTCAGCCTCCCGAGTGCTGGGATTACAGGCATGTGCCACCACGCTGGGCTTCCACTGCTAACACCCTGAAACATGCAGTTTAAAAGCACCTCAAACAAGATACATGTTAAATTCAGATTAGGCAGATTGTTCCCTGGCTGATTATGAACATTACGTGGAATGTGAAAGAGAACTGAGAGACTGACTAGGCTATTTCTGTCTGCAGATCAGAGACACAAAAATTCTGAACAGTATATGGATTTCCTCAAATTTAAAATGAGGATAATGCTTAGTTTGACTTGTAGGGTTCTGAGGATCAAATATAATGACATATATAAAAACACTTTGTAAATTCCAAAGTACTGAGTCATTCGATTCAGCCAAACAATGAGCGGGGCACCTATCACATGTGAGGGTCTAGGGAACACAAGAGAGAGTTTAGTATACTGCACTACTTCCTAGAGCACTGCTCTTAGCATTGCTTCTGAGCCAGGAAAGCTGCATAGGGCTGTTCAAAATCAGATTAGCTTGTAAAAATCTGGTACCTACTTCTTTCCAGCTTCATTCTGCTAAACTTCCGTATGCATCCTCTTCATCAATTCAAAACTATCTGCACTTTCCAGAACACAGCATACTTTCTTTTGCCTCCAAGCTTTTGTAAATATTGTTCCTTCTGACTGAAGACTATGCTATGCAAGTGTCAGTTCCCCTGGGAGATTTCCCTTGGCTGCCTGGCTTCCTCTATCTTTCTTATTATCCCCTCTCATTACTGGAATATTCATCTGTCTTTTCCATTAGACTATAAGCTTGGGGAAGGGTAGCTTATTTTTACCATTTCTTACTTAGCCTCGTCTTTCTTTATAGATTTTGACATATAATAGATGTTCAGTACAAACTATGTCTTATGTTATAATAACTGAAATGTTAGAAAGACATGTTTAGAAAGGACATAAACAGTGACTCACTTGACCAAAACACTTGTCTAGTCCAGCATTTTATCTCTTCTATTAGTAAAATAAGAGGAAAACTAATATTGCAAGTTCACTGTGTACCAAGTAAAGCATTAGTCACTTTGATGCGGTTTCTCATTTAATTCTTTACAATCTCACACTGAGGTAGCCATTATCCATATAGATGAAGAAACAGAGAAGTAACTTACAGCTAGAAGATGATGGAGCTAGGGTTTAGATTCAGCCCCGCTTCTGTTTCTAAAGGTTCCTCTTCCCCTGATACCACAAAGTATTCTGAATAGGACCAAAGAATGTGTTCCTTTATGCTCAAAAGAATACACATCAAATCTGACTCTGATTTTGAGATGCACACTGATTGTACAATGTCCTCTTGGCAGTCTGTAGTTAGTGGCTCACATTATACTTTTAAATATATGGAGAAGTCTGAAAAGCCAGAAGAAAAGGCTCTAGCCAGAAAAAGATGTAAAGTTTCCATGACATAAGACACTCAGAATTTGGCAAAGAGTATCGCTGAAGAATTTTAACTGACAACATTGTTGCCTTTGGTTATAATCATCAGCAGGGCCACTGGGTTACATAAGACTGCACAACTGCATATACCAAATTAGCCTGGAAACTTTAAAGGGACGCTGCCAGGAATATAAATTGATATACAGCAGTGTCTGAGCCATCCATGTGACTACAAAGCAAAGCAAAATCGAGACTTAATATGATCCAAAGGTATTCACCGAAGTGCTGCTTATCTAGAAACATACTATATAACAGACCAGTTGCCTACAAGATCCTGCAGAAATACCCAGCCAGCTTCAAGCATATGGGAAGGAGGAAAAGAAAATAGAATATGGGAAAGAGGACTGGTAGATGAAAACTTACTCGAACAGGAACCCTATTTGAAGGTTCTCAATCTCATTTAAAGTCAATGGCTCCTGCTACGCATGATAACCCAGTATTTCTGGGTTTGGGGGAAGAAAATGAAGGATTTTTAAAAGGCTTTCTCTCAAATCCTCAAACCCTATGTATATATGTGCCTTAATGAGTTATAAATTACCCCTTCCTTGACTTCTAGATTCCACTAAAAGCAGGATATGCACATTTTACAGGTATTTAGCTGCCACTCCGTTAAATGCAGTTCAGGGTCGTTGTCTACTTAGGTTATTTTTGAAGTTAGGGATTTACATGTTTAAAAAGATTTATTAAAAGAAGCACAGTATACTAACAAAACTATCTTACCCTACAAGAGATTACAGTGAAAACACACTCTGAAAATCATTCTAAAAATTTGCCACCTCAGGGCAGGGGATCTAGCTCAGCGGCCTAAGTGCCTGCCTGGCAAGCGCAAGGTCGTGAGTTCAATCCCCAGTGCTGCAAAAAAAAAAAAAAAATTGCCATCTCAGCAAGAGCCTTAAGTGTGTTCTGGGGAACCCATGTAGTGATTTTTTCCACATCCATTTGGATATGCTTTCTTCTGTTAAAAAGAAGAGTCTGGTATTGTCTCATATTATCCTTCTGCATGGTAAAATCTTGGGTAGGAAGATAAACGTCAAATGAAGAACAGCAGCAGCAATGCCAAGTCTGTCGGGAAATCTGAAGGAAGCACTTTCATCTCAAGGCTATGCTAGATGTTGGAAAGAGGAAAAAAAAAAGGCAAAAATGCCGAGTGGAAAGATGCAGTCTTTCTCCTCTTTATTATGGGTTACTGAGATTGTATTATCTTTGTTTTCCCCCTTTTTAAAAAAAATTACAAGCACCTATGTGTATAATTGTACACAGGAGACTTTTTTTCTTTTGAGATAAGGTCTTGCTATCAAGCTGGCCTTGATCATTATGTAGCTCAAGGAAAAAAACTTTAAGATACACTAAAATATCAAGTGTTTCTTTTTAAAAAAAGTTATTTTCTTATATAAGTTTTAAAAATCTGGTTCCAGCACTGAAATGATGTTTAAAATCTAAGGAATCTGGGAAACAATTTATGAAGGAAATGCAGAAATTCTTGATGTTCTCTAAGCCTTTAAAGACAATTAAATTAAAAAACAAAACAAAAACATCTTGATAGGCTCTTAAGAGAAAAAGTAAATAATTATAAATGTTAACAGATAGTGCAAAAGTTCTCATAGGAAAAGAATAATATCAAACGTTGGTAATTTAGTAAATTTCATTCATTTTTTTCTCTTCCTTTCTAAAGTCCTCCCCGCTTCCCTCCTCTCCCCTCTCTTCTCTCCTTCCCTTTCCCCCTTCTCCCTTTCTTCCTTTCTTTCTTTGAGATGCTAAGGACTGAACCAGGGCCTTGTGCGTGCTAGGTCTAAGCTACACCAATAGCCCCAGGAGCTACTTTTTTTAAAAAGTCTAAATCAACCAGGCACGATGGCACATGTCTGCAATCCTGGCACTCAGGAGGCTGAGGCAGGAGGACTGCTGTGAGTTCAAGCCAAACTATGTACATAGCAAGGTCCTGTCTCAAAAACAACAAACAAATAAACACACACACACACACACACACACACCAAACAACAACAAGCCCAAGTCAAAGTCAGTGATGACAGACTTAATGTTATCTGGGTAGAAAATAGCTCAAATGTAAACTGTAGTCTCATATTTTGTTTAATGTTTTCAGATTGACTGATGGCAGAGATATTTTTAAGAATGTGAACTAAAAAATGTGTCTGTGATTTAATTCCTTAGTAAACTTATTGGATATTTGCCTGTGGAACAGTAAGGATAAAAGAAAGTATCACTTTGCTGCCAGTCTGGGAATACAAATATGAATGATCGCAGTTCCCAAAATTGATCTAAATAGTAACTGTAGATTAGCTATGTGTACTACAGATCAGATCTCATATGTTACATCTAGAATAATATATATATACATACATGCATACACACACACATACATACATATGTGTGTATTTGTGCTTGAGACTGAACTTGTGGGCTATATTCCCAATCCCTATTTACAATTTTAAAATATGACTTTTGGCAAACAAACATGAAACAGACCAGTAAGTACATCTGGTTCGTATAGTAACACTCCCCCACCTTGCCCTTGCCTTGCCTGCCATACTGGGGACTGAACCCAGGACCTGTGCACTGAGTTACATCTCCAGCTCTTTTTAAATTTTAAGACAGGATCTCACTAAATCACTCAGTTGCCTAGGCTGGGCTCAAACTTGCAGTCATCTTGCCTTACCCTCCCAGATGCTGGGATGACAGGCATGTGCCACCACACCTGGCCAGAAGTAAACATTTCTTAAGTATGGGTTCAACTAAGGCAGTTTCCTTTTAACTTTTGTAAGTAGTCCTCAATTGGGATGGGAAGGCAGAGGAAGGAAGGGGAGGAAGGGAAAGGGAGGGAGAAAGAAGGCTAAGGAGAGAGACAGACAGACAATACAAATGAGTATTTCTTTTTGTGGTACTGGGGATCAAATCCAGGGTTGTTAGGCAAGTACTCTACCACTCAGCTATACTCTCCGTCCTTGTGCTCAGTATATTTTAGAGAACATCACCAGTTAGAACCCCGAAAAAAGAAATTATAGAAGAATTAAAAGAAGTACACTATGAGGATATTCTCAGGAAGCACACGGGTCAGGTTGCTTTTAATGGAGAGTTCTGACATGTATACTATGTGTCAGGAAAGAAAATAAGGAGAACTTTCTGGATGAGCCACAAAATTTACCACCATGAGGCTGAGGCAGGAGGAGAACTGTGAGTTTGAGACCAGCCTGGGCTACAAAGTGAGCTCAAGGCCAGCCTGAACAGCCCAGCGAGACCCTGTCTCAAAAAGACAAAAAAAAAAAAAAATTACCACCAGTTTTTGTTGTTTTGTTTGACATGAATTCTTGTTGGGTAAGCAGGCTGGTGTTCTACCCCAGCCTTCCACCAGGTACTAAGGGGTTACAGGTGTGTGCCACCTACCACACTTGCTTACATCAAAGCATAAGAAATTTACAGTTTCTAAGCCTCAGAGTGTAACTTTCTATACTGTAATTACCCATACACTCCTGAAATTAATAAATTTTCCTCAAAAATGGATCATGAGATTAAGTACCCTACCTCTCTAGTAACTTTACACACTCTAACTATATCTACCACATCCATTAAAATCTACATAGGTGGTTTGTTTGTTTTGTTTCGTTTGTGATACTGGGATTGAACACAGGGCTCTGCATATAGACCTTTTTTTTTTTGGCAGCACCAGGGATTGAACTCATGACCTTGCACTTGCCGGGCAGGCGCTTAGGCCACTGAGCTAGTTCCCCGGCCCTTGTCTTTTTGATACAGGGTCTCACTATGCTGTTCAGGTTGGCCTTGAGCTCACTTTGTAGCCCAGGCTGGTCTCGAACTCACAATGATCCACCTGTCTCAGCCTCCCAAGTGCTGGGATTATGCATATAGATTTTTCAAAAATAAGTTTTGATTTAAAAAAAAAAAGGGAATGAACAGAGGGAGCAATGACACTGGGGATAGGAGGAGTGCACAGACACACATATACCCACAGAGCACATTACCCTTGCTTTGCAAACCCAGTAAGAAATGCTTTGCACCGCAAATGCCCACAGAACCAGCAGGAATCGAGGTTATCTTGCTAAGCACAGAAGGAAGATACACAGCAGAAGAGTCCAGCTCCTGGTTCTTAACTAAAGTAAACAATAAATAGTACAGTCACTTAAATTATCAATAATGCATTTAAGTAATATCCCCAGTTGGTCTGCAACATGCAAACTAAAAAACGCAGAATCCAATCCTGATAAGATCAGTTAATTGCGAGTGCTCTGTTTCCACAGTCTTCTTTTTTAACAAAACATAGCAAGATTATGTCTCAGGAAGGAATGATTTTGTATGTATAGAGGAAAAGCTCTAAAAAGGAAAACATGTCTTTATATGGTATTAAAATATTTATAACTTCCTGTTTTGAAAGATTATTAATATTAGTGTTTCCCTTAGTTGAATAATAATCAGTAGGAATATCAACCTGGCAATTAAACAAATTTACTCTAAAATAAATGCTTTTAAATGGGCACTTGCAATGAAAGATAAATCAGATATGGTAATGGCTTCTTTCATAAAAGCCACACATAAACAGCACATAAAAATGACAAGTCAAGCAGCAGTAGCCCATTCTTCAGCCAAAAAAGGAAACAAATGAGGAAAGAACTAAAATTACCGAAAAGAAAAATCTCCAGAGCTTCCCCCGCCCCCAAAAGCTTGATAAAGAATAGTTTTGGTTCACGTTCAGTGGAAAACTCAGGCCACTGGTAGTTTCGTGAAGGACATTAGAGTCACAAACATTCAGGATGGGGATAAACTAACACAGTTTTCATGTGGCTAGCAAAAGAGGATTTAGAAATTCTATATTCCTGTCTAGTGTGCCATTCTTTATCATGCAATATATTTCCCTGAATCCTAATTTTTTTCTGTTGGATATACCCTCCTCAATGTTTTTTTTTTTTTTTATTCGTACACTATTGGCCCCTACCTAGACATACCTGTTTGCAGTTCTCACTAGGTTCTCCGTGAAGCTCAGAGTCATTTTTACGGTCTACTGCAATTTTCTGGTACACAAAGCTACCTCTGGATAAAGAAGCTTATTGAGGAAGACACTGGCTTTTACTACAGTTGATAACATTGTTTATTATAGGAAAATAACTCCACAGTGCAGTCTTACATATGCCAATGAAATCTGTCAATCAGAATTTAACTATCCTTCAAATACAGATTTTTGTTATCACTGTTCTTATTTCCCTCCAGGTGCTAGGATCAAACCCAGGACCTCACACATGCTAAGCAAGTACTCTGTCACTGAGCTACTACTAGCCCCCAAATAGTGCTGTTATTAGATTATCCCCAGAAAAGGTGACTACAAAAGCAAACAGCTTCAAAATCCATGCCTGATGCAAAATTTTAACTATTAGGTAATAGAAAATTTTGCCTTTACATTGCACTCACCAGTAAGAACTCCACAGATCAAATGAGTATTCTCACATCTGAACAGATCTATTGAAGTCAAAGTGCTCAAGCAAATATTAAAGGTTATACTGAACATGCCTCAGGAGACCCAAAACGTTTGGTGGTTACTTTTATTTCATTACATTATGAAGGATTGGGAGTGGAGTCTTGGAGATGGAGGGGAAGGAGCTATAACCAGTAAAAAAACTCTAGTTACACAGGATAGAACAAAATTACAGTTGCCAGCAGGATTTTTCCCTAGTTCCAGTTCCAAAACTGGTTGCTTTTAGCATTTAAAGAAAAAAATCATGCTCCAAAATTTGATGTCTAAAAAAGAGTATCATGATTTCACACAACTCAAAACAATAGAAAACTATTATTAGCTACTAATTAGCTGTGTTTTCACTTGAAAATTTCCAAGATAATGAAAATGGCTTCCTGTGCTAACATTTTCAACAAATTCCTAAGAGGAATGTGGCTTTGGTGAAATACTATAATGTTTTTATATTATTCAGACACAGTCACAAGGTACATACTTTGAACTTGTAAAGAGACCACTCCAAAAGGTGAAACGCTGGTTTTAAACAGTCACTTGGATAATACAATGAAATTTTTAACTTTGAGAGTAAGATAAAGTTTGCACAAGGTGATGTGAGAAGGAAAGTGATATCTCTTCTGTTAATTCCACAGTAGAGGAACAAGCTCTCCTCGCACCCACATATCCACACCCACACCACTCTTCAATCTTCAGTGTGGTTAGTGTAGCAATGCTGGATGGTTAATGACTACTAATCTGTGCAGTGCTTTAAAAAACACAAAAGGCAAATTTAGCATATTAAATGTTTATAATAAATGTGACAATTACATACTTTGTGATGACTGGTTAAATTAGTTAGGAAAGTTATTTTTAAAACCACATATAAATAAGACAAATTAGCTCAAAACTGACTTAAAACAATAATCTGAGAACTGAACACAAAAATAGGTTATCTTAGACTAAGCAAAAGACAATTGCCAGGTGTGGTGGCTCATGCCTGTAATTCCAGCACTCGGGAGGCTGAGGCAGGAGGATTGCTCCAAATTCAAGACCAGCCTGGGCTACGAAGTGAACTCAAGGCCAGCCTGAACTGCACAGGGAGACCCTGTCTCAAAAAGACAAAAAAACACAATTGCTAGGTCACAGAGAAGTATAAAAATATGGAAAAGCAGCTTTTTTGTTTTGTTTTAGAAAGATTGCTTATAAGCATCTCTTGCTAATAAGCTGAAGGAGAGCAAAAGGTCCTTTCCTTTTTCCGTGGTAGTGGGTCTGCCCGTGTCCTGTAATACTGGCTACTTTTTTAATGCTTAGTAGCAACAAGAAATCAATTTGCAGTAAGATTTATTCATGGTAAATTTACGTATTACCAGAGCAATTAATGTTAGAAAAACATCAAAGAAAATGTTCCAAAAGAAATGTTCTTTATCAGGGTTCTTAAACGTCTTGGTGAACTGTTCATGGACAGTTTATTCCACCTGTTCGAGAGCTAAAGGAACCTGGACAAGGGAAATGAGAGGAACATGGACTTGGGGGCTTGTCAGGAAGCAGATCCCTAAGTAATTCCAGATCGAGACACCTGTGTCAAATGGGAGGCAAAGACACTTCCAAAAGAATGTGACTTTACTTTCTTCTGACTTACTGATCAATTCTGAGCAAAAGGCTTTCAACTGGAAAATTCCCTTCAGAGAAATCTCTCGCCTTCCTTTCCTTCCTCCCTTCTCCCTTCCTTTCCTTCTCTTCTCTCTGCCCCCTCCCCAGCCCAGACTGCCTTGAACTTGTGACAATCCTCCTGCCTCAGCCTCCCAAGTACTGGGATTACAGGTGTATGCCACCATGCTCAACCATCTTATTACTATTATTGTTATTGTTATTACTTTTATCAAGGAACAATTCCGTTCATTATTGGTTAATTAATTTTTGAGACAGGATCTCGCTATATAGTTCAGGTTGGCCTTCAACTCACTATGTAGCTCAGGCTGGTCTCAAACCCACAGTAACCCTCCTGCCTCAGCCTCCCAAGTGCTGGGATTACAGGCGTCCACTACCTCATCCAGCTCCTCTTTATTATTTTATTTTTTGGAGACAGGGTCTCACTATGTAGTTCAGGCTGGCCTCAAACTCCTGTCTCAGCCAAGTGCCTGCCCCTCTTTTTGATAATAATTAGAAAGAAGGACTCTTCTAAAATATTTTCCTTAGATACCCAATCTTAAATTTATATAACTGCTTGAAACACTAAGGTGTACCAATGCTCAAAGCAGGAGTTCATTTCACTTTCTTTACCAAGTTTATTCTGTATTTCTAAACTCTGGCTAGGAATTGTCCCTTTATTCCTCAGGAGAAATGAAGACAGATCCTTTACAACCAAAGGGAGGTCAGTGAACATGGGACGATCAGAGTGGACACAGAACACTGGAAAACTGACAGAGACAAGGGAATTATGGTGCTGACAGTATGTTAAATTCCAGCTGAGGTTCACCTTGCCATCACATAAACAGAAACAAATGCCATCTTCTGCTTTCCATTTCTAATCAAAAACAAGAAAAAAATACTTTGGTATTGAATGAAGATGTTAAGATTACAACTGCAGCTCTTCAAAAACAGTACAAGGCAAAAACCCAAGAAAATAACAGTAATCAGTTTGCTGGTCTATAATAGGGGTCCAGAAAGCTGTGCCCAGTAGGCTGGATTCTACTTTCTCGTTGTTTCTGGACAGCTAAGAGCTAAGAATGGTTTTACGTTTTTTAATGAGTAGGAAAAAAAAACACATAAAAATTATACACAATTCAAATTTCAGTGTTCATAAATAAATCATGACTGGAGCATAGCCATGCTTATTCACTTTAAATGCTGTTTTTGCTGCTTTCATTTTATACTACTAAAGCTGAGCAGTTATCAGAGATTACATGGTCTGCGAAACCTAAAACAGTATTACCTGGTCCCTTACAGAAAGTTTGCCAACCTCAGTCTAGATAAGGAATAAAACCCATGACAATTGATACATTTAGTGCTTTTATTTTTTATATTTATTTATTTATTTATTTATTTATTTATTTATTTATTTATTTTTTGTGGCACCAGGGATTGAATTCACAACCTTGTGCTTGCCAGGCAGGCACTTAGACCGCTGAGCTAGATCCCCGGCCCTGGTGTTTTTGAGACAGGGTCTCACTATGCCATTCAGGCTGGCCTTGAGCTCACTTTGTAGCCCAGGCTGGTCTCAAACTCACAACGATCCGCCTGTCTCAGCCTCCCGAGTGCTGGGATTACAGGTATGAGCCACCACGCCCAGCTCATTTAGTGCTTTTATATCATAGAAAACCCAGAAAAAATGTATCAAGATGTGACATACATATGCATCATTCCCCAAAATGAATGTAAATATTTTGTATCACAACATATTACCAGTCAAATGGGGAAAACATAATGTAAAAATCAGGAAAATGGTAACTTTTTAGCTAATTATCTAATATTCAACTTTAAAAGAAGAAAAACAAAATGTATCAAATTTAAATAAACATAAATGCTCCCTTTATAAAATCATGTTACAAGATGAGTTTGTGCATACAGACACATATGTCAGTCTCAATAATATGTTCCTGAGTGAAAATAGTTGATTATGAGCTGGTAAAAGATAAGAGTTTTTAATTGAACCAAATTATAAGAGATTAGCAAGATGACTCCAGCACTGGAGAAGCTGGGCAGGAGGATCACTGAGAGTTCAAGACCAACCTGAACTTCATAATGAAACTCTGTCTTGGGGGGAAAAAAAACATTAGCAAGAGTTTGACATTTCCCATGGAGGCAGTCACAGAGTCCTTAAATAAACCAAGGATCACACAAGATTACTGACAAGAGAGATAGTGGCTTCTGGATGCCATATGGGCTTTCTTGGCTACCTGCATGTACTCACTTGGCATAGGTAACTAATTTGGCACACATTTATATCTCAATACAAGATATTCTGTGTATAAAGAGTTTATTCATTGTCATCTGCGATTAATCATTTTAGCTTAGGTTTTTGTTTTATTTTTTGTCTCTTTGAGATAGAGTTTCAATATGCAGTTCAGGCTGGCCTTGAATTCACTTTGTAGCCCAGGTTGGCCTTGGACTTGCAGTGATCTTCCTGTTGCATTCTCCCAAGTACTGGGATTACAGGCGCGCACCACCATGCCTGGCTCATTTTAGTT
>RJWT010039898.1:0-12587 GCA_004365215.1 Cuniculus paca | reverse complement strand
CTCACCCACCAAGAGTGCTGGATTTACAGGTATACACCATACTGCCTGGTTGGCGCACATTGTTTTAAAAAATGTATTTGAGGCACAAGCCATGCGGCACCCAGGAAGAGAGAAGCCAGATAGTGCCTCCTATGAGCCCACAACGCGCAGGCTGGGAATCAAGAACTCTCCCCATCCCCATAGGCAACTGACTGGTTTGGAGGACAGGCTGAGTTGATAGCAACAGAGATAAAAAAACCAACTGAATGCTCATATTGTTTGGTTGACTTTGCAGGCCTGGGGTCAGTGGTCTGAGCATCTATTGAGAGAATGATAGTATGTAATATAGCAAATATGGGGGATTTCCTTCTATCTTGTTTTTGAAATCCAATATTGTTCTCACTGCTTTGATTTGTTCTGATTTATTGGTTTGATTTATTCAATGTCCTGTTTTGATTGGTTTTATTTTGTTTTGTTTGGTTTGATTATGCTATGTCTGATGGAATGGACAACTATAGTGAAGATAGCAAGATATACTATGGTAGCCATTGTTAATTTCCTATTATCCTGCTTTGAAGTTCTGTACTAATTTAACTGCTTTGTTTTGATTTGCTGTATTGTTTTGTTTTGTTGAGTTTTATTATCTTTAAAATAAAAAAAAGTGCTTGATCCTTGAGTGACTGAGTCTATAGATATGGATGGCTAACTACACTGGGAAGAGAGTTTGCACACAGCCACAACCCTCCTACCCTCGACCTCTAACTGCTCCTTGGTCCTCTTCTCTGTGTGTGTGCTGCATCCTGGTTCCTTTTTCTTACCCAGCACTAAGTGATGCCATTAAGTACCATCTTTAGATCAGTGATTGCCAGAAGGTGGTCACATCTCCCTGGGACTCCAGACATATTTCAATAGCTACTGGCAGCTCGGCTCCTCATGCATGTCTAAGAGCACTTCAGACTTGGCACAGACCAACCAGAGCCTCTGATTCCTTGTGCTGTCTCCCAGCTTGTCCCATTTTTGGAGGTGGCTCCTCTGCCAAGGAATTTGTTGCATCCAAAAGTCTAGGAGGTTTTCTCTGACTCCTCTTCCGTACCACGGCAGCCAATCCCTCAGCCCAGAGCCACCAATCTCCTTCCACCTCCACCCATCCTCCTGAACTACCATTCTGACTTTTCCCTTCACACACATGCCCTTGGTGACACATTCTGTGCTTGCTGGCAAATGGTCCTATTAAACCACAGTCAGATCATGTCACTAGTCTGCTTAAAGCTCTCCAATCGTTTCAAGATCTTATGTTAGATTGAGACTCAAATTTTTACTGAAGCATACAAAATCTTTTCCCCTGACTAACCCAACCTCACTTCTGTCCAATATCTCTCTGGGCCCCACATCCCAGCCTTGCTGGCCATCCTTCTATTCCCTGGAATGTCTCAGAGTCATGCCTGCCTAAGGCCTTTGCACTGGATGAGTTGTCCGTCTGGAATGCTTTTTATCCATGGTTGAATACTTGCTGTCAGTTAGATTAGCTTAATTGGACTATTCCTGACCTTTCACTCCAAATTAGCTACTCAGTCACTCTCTATTATCCTATTTTAATTTTCTGTGTAACACTTACCATTAGTGAATGTTTTAATTGTTTATTGTTCACTTGCTTGTTTATGGTCTGTCCATTTAACTCTCCCTAATGAGGGTGTAAGTCTCACAGTGCCATGATTTGGATATTTGTATATGCTTTAAAAATATATATATGTAGGTGTGAACAGATGATGATAAAGAAACATACAGATGACAGATAGATCCAGTTTGTATGTCTCTTCTGTTTTTATTTGACTGTCCATTCAGTATGGGCAGGATGTCTATCTCAGTCAGTCTACTATTAATATATCCTGAACCACAGGGTAATAAGTGAACTTACCATATTTTATGCAAAGTAAGGTTAATCCTCCTGAGGAAATCAGAGACTCTCTTGAAAAGATGCTGTAGTTGAGTGTGATAGTCTTCAGACACTCATTTGTAGATCAACTACAGCAGAATCCTGCGGGGAAACACACCTGACCTATGGATGTCTACATCCTCCTTTCTGGAGGAACTGTTTCAGGAGGTGTAGAATGGAGTCTCAGATTCTGAATCTGTAAAAAAGCAGTCCCAGAAGTCCTCACACTTTGCGTGTTGGTGAGTATTTGCTCAGCGCGAGGGGCTGGGTATACCTGGTGCGGCCTGCAGGTGCATCTGGTATAATCTAGTGCAAGCTGCAGGAAGATCCCTTCACTGCCTGCTTCAACAGCAGGGTTCCGAACTCATTGCCATGGATTGGTATTTACGGTGGATAATTCTTTGTTGTAAGAGGCTGGTCTGGGCACCCTGAGAAGTTTGATAGCATCTCTGGCTGCTACCCCCCAGATACCACAATGCTGTTTTCCAGTTATGTCAACCTAGCATATATCCGGACATTGCAAAATTTCCCCGAGGAGGCAAACTTTCCCCAGGTTGAAAACCACTGCTCCAGGACTGCAGTTCTGTTCTGGATAGCTGAGGTAGTCATTAGGAGACCTTTGTACTCAATGGTCTGGGAAAATCAGTTATCCAGAGTATACAACCACATCTGCATTGGCTCTCAAGACCAAGTTATCTCAAGCTAAATGATTGCCTAAACTGCCAAGTGCATCTGAGCCAGCTAATTGTGTACGTAGAAATCAAGAACAGCTTTCAACTAATCTAAAAGAGATATCCTGGTCAAAGCTTATTTGAAGACTGCCATGTTTTAAAACTCGACATGACTTAAAACAGAATCCTATAAGTTCCTTTGCTAAAATACTTTCAGGATGTATTAGGGATAACAATAGTTTGCTACATGAAAATGGCTTTGAAAATCTTAAAAGTGTTATAAAAGAAAAGGGACTTTTTTTGCAAGGCATTAAATTGGATGTGAATATGACAGATTTCAAAGACCGTCAAAATAACGAATTTACATCATAAATGTGTCGGCTTCCTTTTTAAAGGCTCTTCCACCACTCAGGAAGGCATTTAATGGTGAGCAGGTTCAAAATGTCGCCAACTCCCACTGGTACAAAAGGGAGGCGATCCCCAGTAGAGTCTCCAGGCTTCAGATAATGTCTCTGCCTCTTTTCAAGTTAATAAACTGCACTCCTGTCAAATTGCAGATAAATGAAAGAGACAGCACCATTGTTTTCTCCCACATCTTGCTAAGAAAGATATCTCCCAATATTTCGGGAGGACCAGTATGCCAAAAAATAAACTTGAAATAAATCCACCCTGCCGTGACTTTACCAGATCAAAGACGATGGAATTTCCACAGAAGCACTTTTCTGAAGTTTGCAGTGCTTTAGTTCAGATAGCAGCTCATTAAGAAGCTTCTAATGCATTTGATTGTTTCAAAGTTAGCCATCTAAATTTTTAATCATGTATGGGTGCAAGACAGTCACAGGGTCGTACCCAAACACTGCAAAGCCTTTATATTCTAAAGAGTCATGTCAATATAATATTTCCAGAATAATCAGCAGGTAGGCTTAGAGAGGAGGTAGCTTCAAACAGCTCTGTTCTTTGATGGAGGGTGGACAGCTTTCTGAAGTTGCCTTTTAAAAGAAAAATAAGTCTGAGCGTTTTGAAATCTGGATTTCTTTCTTTTTGAGCGAGTGGGGCTGCTGATCCCTTTTCTCCTTTCTCTTCCTTTCTTTCTTTATTAATAAGAGAGGGAAAACAGGGCTTAACTGGGGTCCCAGCCTCTGCAACTGGGGTCTCTGGAATGAGAAACATATTCATTGACTTTCTCACTTGGATTAAATGTGTTCGGACACTGACTACAGATCTTGTTTTTGTTTTCCTCTTTGTGGACACTTTGTTTTTCTTTCTGAAGAGGCTCATTTGACTAGGGCAGAGGTTTGGTGCGCATGGCTCTATAGCTCAGTGTAGGCATGGGCCATCAGTTCCTTCCCACTTTCAGGAGTGGTAGCTGCACTTACAATGGGCAGAAGATGAGGGAGAGGAGAGGGCTTGGAAGAGACCTTTCTGCCACCATTCTGTAGATGATATGATGAAGAGGACCTGGATTGGATGAACTTTGGGGGACCATGAAATCCATATTTGGGTCTTGAGACAGATCTTAACCAGCTCCACATTTATGGAGCATTTGCCCTGAGCTGACCTCTGTTCTATGCACTTAACACAGGCTTACGTACTCAATCATTCTGATAATCCTATGTGGCAAGGTTGTAGTCTGGATGGAAGTCCCTCAAAGTTCCCTCTGGAAAGGATTGGTCCCTAAATTGGTGATACTGGGAGGTCCTGTGTATCTTTAAGAGGCGAAGCCTAGTGGAAAGTCCTTAGTTTTGGGGGAGGCATACCCTTGAAGGGCATTATGTAATCCCAGTCCAGCCTGTGTTATTTACTTCCTGGTTCATGCTATGAACACGTGCTCCAACATGTATTCCTGCCACGAAGCACTGCTTAAACCAGAAACCCAAACCGATGGGGTTGCCCCCTCTTGGATTTGACATTCCACAACTGTGAGCCAATTAAAGCCCTCTTTACTTCATAAGTAACCTGTGTCAGGTACTCATTATACTGAGGCCGAACTGACTAGTATAAGCAGAATTTAAAAAATTAAACCCACTGTACTAGTGAAGGAGTGGAGAGACAGAATTGATGGGGTTCACAGTCAGGATTTGAACTTATGTGCTCAGACTCCAGAACCACATTCTAGATGTCTGGATGTCCTTCTCATGAATCAAAGCCAGGTAGCTGAGTTGGCCACAAAATCCAGAATTGGAAGAGACACAGTGAGATATGTTGTATTTTTGGGTCATGAAGTAGGTCCTTCTCTGTGTGTCTAGAAGTCCTTGTTAATGGTCATGACCAGAGATAAGAAGTAAGGTGACTTTTAGTGAAAGTTTTGGGGTCTTGTGTGTAGAGGATCATGTCATCTGTAAATAATAATAATTTGTCTTCTTTACCTATACATATCTTTTTTATTTCTTTCTCTTACCTGACTTCTCTGGTTAAAGTTTTGAGGGCTATGTTGAACAGGAGCAGTGATAGTGCATATCCTTGCCTTGTTCCTGATGTTGGAAGGAAAGCTTTCAGCTTTTCCTCATTTAATACGATGTTGGCAGAAAGTTGATCATAAGTGGTTCTTGTCAGAGTGAGATAAGGTCTTTCTATACCTGTTTCCTTTTGGTTTTTAAAAATTATGCATGGATGTTGGATGGCAAACATGTAGTAACAATAATTAAACCCAAACAAACAAAAAGTGAGATGAGATAGAGAACTCAGTCTTCCATTGACAGGAGTCTGTGGCCTTACCTCTGAGGAGAAGGCAATATACTAGAGACTTAATGCTGTTGTTAGACTACTTAATATTTGGAGTAATGAGATTCTGCCTGCTTACAAATTCCTTTGTGCCCTATGAACAACTCCTTAGTTCTTGACTATCTCATGTTTCTTCATCACCTATGAAAAAATCCTATTTAAATATTTTGTGGTCTGAGTGGAAACCAAGACAGTATATACTCAAGAATGTTGCTTTTTCTTTTTTTTAATCTTTTTTTTCCTTAGAAGATATTACTTATTTGTCAAAGACTCCCATTGTTTTGATACAACATCCAGGAAAGATGGTCTCTGTTTTATAGTGACAATAATAATAAAAACAATGGATTCCATTTCCAAATAGTGCTCTAAATATTGTGTGTATGCATGTACATTTAAGATTCATGCCAAGTATATATAAGGCTTTGTTATTATTATAATGAGGATATTGAGACCTAGCAGAGTCAAGTAATACAGTTAAGGCGAAGTCAGGATATATTATAACACTACTATACCATGACCTGCTTTTGCCTGGCTAGTATAAAAATAAGATCTTTCCAGAAGTGCAAGGAACCCTTTAAAACGACTGTTTGCCTCTGCTATATGTGCTTCTCTGAAAGAGATGTGGAACCTTAGAAAGAAGCATGGTTGGTACAGAGAAGAATGCTCCAGAAAGTCTCCCAATAGTCACTACAAGGGTGGTAGGGCAGGAGCAAACCTGTATGAGCCCAACCATGGGGTCCTCAGTACAGACTAACAGAAGCAGAAAAGCTTCTGTGAGTGCTAGAAAGTCTCTCTGTTTAAAAAAATGATAAAACCCAGAGTGGACATAGATGTGGGGAAATGGATACACTCCTACACTTGAGGTGATAGCAAAATTGGTGCCAGCCGTCTGGAGGGCAATTCGAACAATATATGAACAGTCTTAAAAATATGCACCCTCTTCAATACATGTAGAAATTTATTCTAAAGAAAGCATACACACAGATACACCACAATTTAGCTATAATGTGTTCCTTGTAGCACTATTTATGAGTGAAAAGTCTGAAGCCCCTTAAACATTCAAAACATTGACTATTGTGTAACCAACACGTAGTACATTCACACGAAGAAATATTCTATACTGAACATGGTGCCGCCATACCCATCACTGGGAAAGGGTAATGACACAAAACATAACTCATACTATATAACTAAGGGCCTCTTACAAAGCTATATATAATAAGATTTCATATTTTTGTAAATAAAAGCAAACATTCACATAGAAAGAAGGGCATGAAGACTGTAAAGCCCATTAACAGCTTGGGCTGCTGTCACAAAATTCCAGAGACATGATAGCTAACACAACAAGAATTTTTTGTTTTTACAGTTCTAGGTGCTGGAAAATCCAAGATCAAGATGGCAGCTGATTTGATGTTTTCTGGTGAGGGCTCTCTTTCCACCTTGTAGCCACCTTCTTACTCTGCCTCCTGTGGTCTTTCTTTGGGGGGTGTGTGTGTGTGTGTGTGTGTGTGTGTGTGAGCATGCACCAACTGATCTCACTCTCTCTTACTCTTCTTGTAATGCCACTGATGCTATTGGATTAGTCCCCCACTTTTCTGATCTCATTTAACCTTAATCATCTCTAAAACCCTGTCTCCAAACGCAGCCATATTGGGGGTTAGGGTTTCCATATACAAATATGAGGGCTTGGGGAGACAAAGTTCAAGATGTTAAGAGTAATTATAGTCAAGTGATGTCAGAAATGATTTTTAGTTCCTTTACTTTCAAATCTTTTATAACAAGATAGACTATTTTTGGTGTCATAAAAAAAAGTGTTTATAAGCTGCAGACTTTTTGGGGCCCAAGTGATTTTTTTCCTAGTACTGGGAATTGAACATGGAGTTTCACACTGAAGTTCATCCCTGTTTATATTTCCTACTTTGAGAAAAGGTCTAAATTGCTAAATTGCCCAAGGTGGGCTCTAATTTGTGATTCTCTTGCCTCAGCCTCCCAGAGTACTGAAACTAGAGTTGTACACATCACCAAGCCCAACTTGGGTGCAAGTGATTTTGATTCATTTTACCTAGATGGAGATGGGAAACCTCAGCTCTAGCAAGTCAGCTGGCCCGTCCCTCTACACCTAGAGATATTTATATAGTCCATAACCCAGTGCTCCTCTGCTCTGGAGAGCATGAAGCATGCCCAGATCACACCATTCCTGTGCTGGTTTCTAAGCAGCCCAGTGTGGGGCTGGCAGTGTCTGGTCAGGCAGAAGCAGTGAGTGACTGCATGGTGGCCAGGACTTGGTAGATGGCACCCTTCGGTAGCCCTGCCACTCAGAAGCAGAACCAAAGTAGCTTAGGTAAGGTGGTAGCTTGAGAATAAAATTTTGGGGACTTTGTATAGAAGGATGCCAATAAATCCACAGCGAGACTGTCTGGGAGGAGAAATTCACCAGACTGGAACAGCCTAAGCGTCCAGGCCAAACCAGGAGGTGGGACTGCCACATGGGAGGCCCTGGCCAGGGAGTCTGTGCTTACTGCTTAGTTCCATCCCTCTCCAGCAAGGAGCGGAAAGGATTACCATCCTCCCGACATACAGACAGAATCAAGGCCGGGACTAAGTCTCAACATTTGTGAGAATGTTTCTTGTCCAAAGTTGTACTCATTTCAGGCTTGTGGACTTGAATGAATTTGCACAGATAAACAAGAAGCATAAAAGCACAGTCAGGTATATTCTATTCATTGTTACTGGGATGCGAAGAATGAGCTAAGAGACTTGCCACATAGACTTCATTTGCTGGTGGCTTGAGGTGCCGCTCTGGACAAGCCGTTTGCCTCTGGTCTCAGTGGACTCAGCTTTCAAATAGAAACAGAAAACATGTGTACTGCCTACCTTACAAGATTATTTGAATACAGTGTCTCCGGCTGACAGTGTGTCTCTTGGGTGTTGCTCAGTGCCTAGCAGCAGGACACATTTGCTGGGAAAGACTCCACAGGGATTTGAAGGTTGAAACCACTTGAGCGAAATCACAGTCGGAGTGGGAGAGCAAGCACAGCCAGCGGTCTCTCAGCACCGAAGGGGGCGAACATGGGAGCAGAGCAGCACCTGTGAATTTTCTTGGGGGCAGGATGAGGTACAGAAGATCATTCGCATCTGAAACGCTGCGACACACAGAGGGTGGTCAGCAAGTGTGTTCTCAGTGACTGAATAAAGCAGACATGAGCTGACGTCCGTGAGAGTGGTTTATAAAGTGACTGAGCGGCTGGATGTCACCTCTCTGCTCCCTGGGCCACTTCTTGATGACCTTTCCCAGACTCCCCTGCAGGTGGGGCATGTGGAGCTGTGAGTCTGAAACCCAGCCATAAAACCCCTGAAGACAGCAAGGCCATGAGATGTTTCCATGGAAGGAATTCCTAAGTCTCCACTGATTTTAGTAAATTGAAATTTGCTTAAGCCCTTACTCACCCAGGGTCTATTTAGTATCTAGTGCTATCTTGACTAACACACAGTTAACTCATAGCTTTCTCTCAGAGGTTCTGAAAGGCTGTGTGATGTTGAGGACAGAAGCCTAAAGCATGGTTCTGGGGTGTGGGACACAATTTTATGGCAGAGATTTTTTTTTAACTAAAAGGAGTCTCAAGAGAATTATAGTTCTGGTCCATTTCAAATGGTGCCAATGCAGATGCCAAAGAAGGCTTGTCCAGAAAGATCTCCTTAAAGGGAATTTCAAGAAAGCTGAGGTCCTAAAAAGGCATGTATCACAAAAGATGCAAAGATCACATAACCAAGGGCAAAGATACTGAAGTAGTTAGAATTAGAAGAACACCAAGTAGCTGTGACTTCTAAGATCAAATTTTTAGCTTCTACATATGTGACAACATGTGGTATTTGTTTGGTTTTGTGTATGTGTGTGTGTGTGCACACATGTGTGTGTGTGCCTGACTTATTTCACTTAATATAATGCCTTTCAATTCTGTCTGTGTTGCTGCAAATGACAGAATCTGGTTCTTTTTTCCTGGCTAGATAGTATTCCATTAGGTACATTATCCACTTTTTCCTTATTTATTCAGCTGTCTGTGGACACCTTTGCTGATTCTATACCCTAGCTATTGTGAATGGTGCTGAAATAAACAAGCTGGTATAGATGTTTCTCCAACAAACAGATTTCATCTTCTTTGGATATATATCCGGTAGCAGATTACTAGATCACGTAGTAGATCTAGTTTTTTGATGAATTTCCACCATGTACTAATTTACATTCCTATCAATAGTTTCCCTCCCTCTGCATCCTCAACAGCATTTGTTTATTTTTAATCCTTGTGTTTTATATTAGTAAGTTGGTTTTTTGATTGGCATAAACTAGTTGTGTATGCTTACGAGGTACAGTGTGATGTCTTGATTCATACTTTCTTTTTGACACTAGCCTTCCAAATGGGGCAAGATGTTATTTCACTGCAGTTTTGAGTTGCATCACCCCAGAGATTTATGATGGTGAGCATTTTTTATATACCTGCTGCTTTTTGAGTCTAATGCTATAGCACTTATGATGGAAAAGGAATATGAAAGTCCTCATTTCCTCTTGCTTCTGACTTCTCTGTCTGGGGAGGGGATAATCAGACTGATGATTATCTAGAGTAGAGAAGGGACATTGAAGCCTGTCCCCAAATAGTTATTGACTCCAAACAATCCTCCTGCCTGTGTTGTTTCACTCCAAGGAGACCTCACAGAGAAACTCAAAATTTTACTATAACATGAAAGATGAGTCAAACACACTCCTAGTTGTCATAAAGGAAGAGGGTGTCTTCTAAAGTCCTCCAAACAATTCTTTAAAGGATGGTTTTTATGCCTATACCAAGGAAAGGTAAATAGTATTGGTAAAGAGTTACTTAACCAGCAGAGATTTCCAAGATCTACACTGCCCTGGTCAATTGCAATTTCATCTTCATTTGTCCTAAAAATCTGGTCAATCAAAGAGATACAATGATCCCTGATAACCGAGTTTTATCCAGCACTTGGCAAGATTTATCCAGGGGAGGTTTATGGCCTGGGAGATGGTACACTCCTATGTATTTCTACTGAGTTGACAGGTCATACCCAAAATGCGTTGATAAGTGAGGTAGAGGCTAGTCACTTATTACATTTGGAAGTGAGGCAGGCAGCATCAGAGGGCCACGTACTTGATAATAGGGGACTGTGGAGACAGTGTCAAAATAGGGAGCCCATGCCTTGCCTAGTGGCTGTGGTCATCACATAGTTTCAGGTAGAATGTGCAGTCTACAACATATGCAACTATGCACAGCTGCTCTGGTTGTTGGGTTGTGATTTTAGTGTTGACATATCATCTAT
The DNA here is from genome assembly GCA_004365215.1 of Cuniculus paca. Lineage (NCBI taxonomy): Eukaryota > Metazoa > Chordata > Mammalia > Rodentia > Cuniculidae > Cuniculus > Cuniculus paca. The sequence continues at coordinate 1,955 of RJWT010039898.1, read as the reverse complement.
CTTTTAGGAGAAGCTAGAAATCTAGATTGGCCACTAATTCAAAGTTAAAAAAGAAAAGAGGAAAACATTATGCAGGCCAAACAAAACACATCTGCAGGCTTCCTTTGGCAACTGGACCATCAGTATGTGACCTCTGACCCCATGAAAGGTTTCTAATAGCACAGCACTCTGTCATTGGTTTGGTTCTACTCTACATTTTTATCAATGACTTTGATTAAACTCTAGGAAACATGCAAATCAAATTGGCTGTTGACCCCAAGCCAAAAAGGAGACAGCTGGATGATCAACTCTGGATTCTGAATAACTTCAACAGACCAAGTCAGGGATTCAGTTGCACAAGAAGGAATTCTTGGATAAACAAATGTTAGATCATGTAGGGTAAAAACAATCAGCCAAGCAAGTGCAGATGGCTTAACAAGAGCACATGTTGGGGAGAAATGCTGTAGCATTTTCATTGCCTACAAATCAGTAACGAGGTGATGGTGCATGTGGTTGCCAAAATGCGAAAGCAATCTGAGACTGCGTTGAGAAGAGCAGATCCTCTGCTGTTTGGTCCAGCTTCATCTGGAGCTTCGCCCTTGGTTCTGGAAACACTTGAAGAGGGACACAGAGAAACTGGAACACATTTGGAGGCTTCAGCTGGGAGGGTGAAGAGGTTGGGAAGGATTCAAATGAAGAGTGGCTGAGGATGTTAGGGTTACTTGCCTTAGAGAGAGAAATCTTGGAGACACATCAATGCTGTGTTTTAACATTTAGGGAGTTGTCATGTGGATGAAGAATTGATTTGTTCTTTATGTCTAGGCTAATGCCAAGGGTGAAATGGTACAAAGAGCTATGGTTCCATCCAACATTCACATACCCTTCAAACACATCTCTGGTTAGGGGAAGTACTGCCCAGGAAGAAAGCTCTCAATGCTACCTCTAAATCAGGAATGTGGAAGCAGTGGCTAAGTCATCTTTGACCAGGAAAAGAGTGACGAGAGTATGACCACTGAATGGATGGCTGACAGAGCAGAAATGGACACAACTGAGATGGAGTGTAGAAATAGCCCAAGCAGAGCACAGCATTAGCCCAGTCACTGCTAAAAATACACAGCCACATAATAAACTTCTGACAGATAGGGGCAAGGAAGTGTACATCAAAGAGATGTATGGAGGACAAAAGCAATGATAGTGGGGACTTAGGAAAAATTCAAGTGTTGGAGTCATTACAAACCAGTTTCCAAAGGATGAGCCATGCTATCTAGCTCTGGTTGACAATGGTGCAGCAGTCCTCCAGGGAGGCAAGGGGACTGACACTTCCTCAAATTTTCAGTAATGGCTGGGTTCCCTCTCAGTGGGCAGCATGTATCAGTGATGAGCTACAGTTGTAGAACAAAGTCTCTTTGACTTCTTCTTTTTTTTTTTTTTTGCCTTGACTTCTTAAGCTACAAACCTGGTAGATGAACTTGTTCAACCTCTTTGCAGTATCAATTAGGAAATCTATCCCCCAAAAGAAAGAGTGACTTGTCTAGGATCATATAATTGGAAAATGACAGAATCAGAACTTGAACCAGGTCCTTCCCATGTGTTTTTCATGATCTTCATGATTTAGTTGGGATGCTTCAAAGAAAAGTTGATCTTAGCTTCATTCTCATTTTGATGACTTAAAAAATGGTCTTTGTAGTAATTATAATGACCTCCAAATACAAAGGCCTCAAGAAACTAAGAGATGGACCTTGGAACACATTCATTCTGGTTCCTATTAATTTTCTCCTCAAGTCTTTTGGTTTGAAATTCATGTTCCATCATATTTCTTCCACATCATTGACTTTTCCTGTCTGGGGCTCCTTTGATACCTCCTTGCTGAAATAAAGATCCAATGGAATATATGTGGGGAGAAACTGGAACGTTGTAAGTTCATCTATGGAGACCAATTTCTAAATTCTCTTCATGTTCCTTCCTTTCCTCTGTAG
>RJWT010039897.1:0-12598 GCA_004365215.1 Cuniculus paca | reverse complement strand
AAATAACAAGGACTCAGGAAGTAACAATTCAACAGCTGCTAGACAACTCAAAGAAGCATAACTTAAGAATTAAAAATGTGAGTGAAAAAGCAGGGGTCAAGACAAATGACATCAGGACTCTATTTACAGAAATAATTTCTGAGAACTTCCCAAGCATGGAAAAAGAAAGTGACATTCAAATAAGTGAGGCATATAGAACTCCAGCTAGCCATAACCAAAGTAAATCTACACCCAGACATATAATAATCAAAATCCCAGAAATTCAACACAAGAACAGAATACTAAAAGCTGTTAGAGAAAAGAAACAGATCACCTACAAAGGAAAACCCATCAGAATCACAACAGACTTCTCAACACAAACCATCAAGTCAAGAAGATGCTGGAGTGAAGTATTACAAGTCCTGAAAGAAAACAACTTCCAACCCAGACTGATGAATTCTGCAAAACTTTCCTTCAAAATTAATGGAGAAACAAGATACTTCCATGACAAAGAACAACTCAAGGAATTCATGACCACCAAACCAACCCTACAAAGAATACTAAAGGACATTCTAGAGAGAGATAAAAAGGACCATGGTCTCAGTAACAGTGGCCAAGGGAGACCATCTAGTGGGGCTGGTCGATTGAATGGAGAGGAAAAATAGGGAGCCAATGGCAGGAAAATAGCATGGCGGAGACAATGCAGTGCAAGAGGGCCATGACTATTAATGTAGAGGGCCTCAATGCATCAATAGAAAGAAACACAGGCAGAGTGGATCAGGACACAGGATTCATCAATATGCTCTATACAAGAAACACATTTAACTAGAAAGAAAATTCATAGACTGAAAGTCAAAGGAGAGAGAACAATACCCTGACAGGGAGCCAGAAAAAAAGTAGGTGTAGTTTGCCTATCAACTGCAGAATGGATAAGAAAAACATGGCATTTTATGTGGTGGAAACCTACTCAGCTATAAAGGAAGATAACCTCAAGGCTCTTGTAGGTCAATAGAGGCAACTTGAGATCATGCTTATGGATGAAATGGTACAGAGTCACATGGGTGAATTTCATGTGGTCTCCCTAGTATAAAAAGCTAAAGGAGTTAGTGGGATGCAAAATGCACAATACATAATGGGAAAGTCAAAGGGGAAGAATTATCTAAAAAGGGAAAGAAGTGACCACTGTTAATTTATTATCATGATTTGAAACTCATATGTCTTCATTGTTCTGATTAGTTTTGTTTTATTCTGATTTGTTTGATTTTATTATACTTGATGGCATGGACAGCTATTTTAAAAATAACAAAATATAAATATAAAATTGCAGCCATTGAGGATGTCCAATTATCTTGCCTTGAAACCCTGTATTGCTTTCATTGTTTTGTTTTGATTGATTTTAATATATTCTGTTTTGTTTGATTGTATTATGTCTGAAGGCATAAGCAACTATTCTGAAGATAACAAGAAGCATTATGGTAGCCACTGCTATTTTACTAGCATCTTGAAGTTCTGTATTGCTTACATTGTTCTGCTTTGTTTTTTTTACTGGTCTTATTTTGTTCTATTTTGTTTGATTTTGTTTATCCCTGATGGTATGGGCAGTTATATTGCAGATAACAAGAGGCATTATGGTAGCCATTATTGATTGCTTTTTACCCTGTTTAGAAGTACCATGTTCATTGTTTTGTTGTGATTGACTCTACTTTGTTTTATTTTGTTTGGTTGTATTCTTTTCAAAATAAAAAAAGTTCTAAAAAAAAGTTAATGGAGAAACTAGATACTTCCATGACAAAGAACAGCTGAAGGAATTCATGGCCATCAAACCAACCCTACAAAGAATACTGAAGGACACTCTAGAGAGAGACAAAAATAACCACGTTTCCAGGAACAACAGCAGAGGGGGATCACCAAGTGGCCAGCAAGGGTAAATTCAAGACTTAGTCAAATCTTGCCTCAAATTTTTAAAAAATAAAGTAAAATAGAATAAAATAAAATATGACTGGGGAGGTAACTCAGTGCAAATGACCTGGATTCAAATGCCAGTACCACCCACCCCACACACACACAAAGAGAAATTACACACACAAAGAGATAATGATATTATATGAAATAAGCAGCCAGATTTCAACCTTGTGCACATTAATTACAAGAAGTATAAAAAAAGAGAATAGAGAGAGATCTTACATTCTGTCTTTTTTCATATTCAGAACGTATGAACAAATCATTCCTTGGTGTATTAGTTTCATATTGCTGTCATAACAAATTACTACAAGCTTACTGGCTTAAAACAGCATAAATTTATTATGCTGAAGCTCAGTACGTAAGAAGCCTAACATGTTTTATTGGGCAAGAATTGAAGTGTTGGAAGACTGCATTCTTTTCTGAAGGCAGAATCTGTTTCCTTGCCTTTCCTATCTTCAAGAGACGATCACCCATATTCCTCATTATATAGTGTTCTTCTTTCATCTTCAAAGCCACAAGGACAGGTATAGTCTTTCTTACATCTCCTCCAACTCTCATCTTCCCTTCTGCTTCTTCTTTCACTTTTAAAGACATTTGTGATTAGACTGGGCCCAGCTGGATAACCCAGGATAAGTCAGCAAATTTGCAACTTCAATACTTCCTTTGCCGGGGAAGTAAACACATTCACATTCACATTCCTCAACCTAGAGATTAAGAACTCAGACATTTTGGGACCCATTATTCCACCTACCACAGCAGAGCATATGGCAAATAGTGAAAAACATAGAATTACATATATATTCTTATTGTCAATCAGTTATTTAGCCAAATTACAAAAATATGTTGAGGTTTTGTTATGTGCCAGATTCCTTTGGTAAGGGTAAGTTACAGTAGGGGTCAGGAATTGGGGGCTTGCAATGTCTTTCCCTTTCAACAAAAATTTCCCATCTGGCTTATTTTAGCTAAGAGATAAATAAGTAGCAATTTGATCAAGCTGTTCTTCTTACAGTGTAAGACCAGCCTATGATAACCCTTTAGAAGGCACGTTTGCATTCCTTTCAGAAGCACCCTAAGCCAGTGCTATGGTTTGTGTCTAGATGTCCCCCTAAAGCTTCATGTAGTCACAGAGAGGTGGGGTGGGGGAATTTCAAAGGTGGTTGTATCTAAAGTGTGTGGTGCTGGAATCAAGATTGCGTGGTTACTAAATCAGTCCATGGGTTGGTTTGGCATAGACTGGCTAGGATTAAGGATGTGAGTTCTACACTTGTCCTAGGGCAGGTAACCTGGATAAAATAGAAGAGACAGAAAGAGGGTAATGTGTTCTTGCGTGATCTGCTTGCCATGGAATATTTCTCCTCTGTGATGCTCCCCTGCCATGGCACCCTACCTTAGAGAGAGCCACCTACAAACTGAAACTTCTACAAACTGTGAGCTAAGTAAACCTTTCCTCCTTTTAACTTTGGGAGTTAAGTATTTTGTCTCAGCATTGAGAAAACTGATTATGACACCCAGTGCTTCTTAAACCTTAATGAACTCACACAAATTGCTTAGAACCTTTTAAATGAAGGTTTGACTCTGTAGACCTGGTCTGAGAATCTGCTTTTCTGGCACACTTTCAGGTGATGTGTTGCTGCCTGCCTAGGACTGTACTCCAAGGCACTAGGCCCTAATTCAAGTAAAGTTCCACTCCTAAGCAACAATCTTTCTGACCCTGCCACACATCAGTCATTTGATGGTATTATTGTTTAGATCTCAACTGTCCCCCCAAAGTTTCATGTGTTCAGAGATGGGAATTTTTGTAGGTGATTGGACCATGGAATTCTATCCTTATCAATCCTTATTAATCCACTGATTCGTTCATAGCCAAACATGCTGTTAGGAGGTGGGACACAGTTGGAGGAGGTGGATCACTAGAAGCATGATCTGGAAAAGTGTATTCTTCCTTGTCCCTGGTTCTCTCTCTCTCTCTCTCTCTCTCTCTCTCTCCCTCTCTCTCTCCTGCTTCCGCCTGCTCTTTTTCTCTTTCCTGGCTGCCATAAATTTAGCAGCCTTTCTCTGTCATGGCTTCCATCATGATATTTCTGTCTTGGAGTCAGCTGGCCATAGACTAAACTCACTGAAACAATAAGCCAAAATAAATCATCCCTTCTTTAAGTTGCCTGTATTAGATATTTAGTCCTGGTGATATTTACAAATGGTTTGCCTCCTTCTAAGAGAAAAAGGCAGTCAATCAGTTTTCCAAAACACAACATTGTGTCATAGTGACAAAATCTTGGTAACAGAGAGGACAGTCTGCCTTCTGGTGATGGTCTTAATTTCCCACAAATATGGTTTTCCCAAAACACAAATTCATCCACAAGTATGTATGTACTGTTTATAATACTTGAAATGATAGTGAGTCTATAGTCTTTTAGGCCAGGACTCTCAAAGTCTAAGACTTCTAAGACTTATGATTCCCTTCCTCCCATAGAGACCCTATCTTAATCATTTTCTCTATCACTGGGACTAAATATCCAACACTCACAATTTAAAGGGCAGGTTTATTTAGGCTTATGTTTTCACTTCATGGTTGGCTGGCTACAAGGTAGGAAATGCATGGTAGAAGAGTCTGGCAGAAGAAAGCTGCTCACATCATGATGACCAGGAGGCAAAAAGAGAAGGAGGATCCGGGGAGGAAGACATTCCCTTCCAAGTCATACCCCCAGTGGTCCACCTCCAGCCAGGCCTCACCTTCTAACAGCAAGTCAGCTATAGTGCTCCTGAAATCCAATCACCTTCCACAGGACTACCTGTGAACACATGAAGCTTTGCGGGAACATTCTAAATCTAAACCAAAGTGGACCCAGTGTTCTAGTATGCGTATTCAAACCTACTGTCAAAAGTGTACAAGACTTGACAAGATCAGTAATATCTTCGGACATATTATCTGAACTATTTGAGGACTTACCCACTACACAAAGTAGTAAAGTCTGACAAGATTCAACATTATTTCTCTTAAGGAGATAAGGTTTTGTGAAGTATCTCCTTCAGAGATAAGGAAGAGATGAGCAGGAGGGTAGAGAAGAAGCAGTAAAATCTTCATAGGTAAGTTGGATAATCTTTCTATAAACCTCAAGAGAACTAAAGAAATTTAGTAAGGCTCAAGGGCCAAAGAGCAGACCCATTACTGCATCAGGGTGAATTGATTTTGTAACTTGTAAAAGAACACAGATTTCTTCATACACCACATGGCTATTCCCAATTAATGAGCTTGGACAGTACCACTTAAAAGTGTACTTCTGAACTGTGACTTATGTTCCTTCTGAACTAAGACTCCCCAGATCCTTGTTGTGGCCTCAGAGAGACCAATCATTTTGGGGCAACGAAACAGAGCCATACTTACAGTTCCTTACCTACTTACAAAACAACTAGGTGCATTTCCACAGCAGTGCTATGATACATTTCCCTTGCTATGTTAAGTTTCCCTTCTTTGAGGAACCTTATTTTATGTCATCTATGGACCTCCTTCCCATCTTGTTCTGTGTGAGGAGTTGCTAAAAACTCTTTCATATGGCCTAATATGTTGGATGTCCCCATTCAAGCAGTATAAATGCAAATTCAACATCCCTGCAGTGCAAAAAGACAAAAAAGCATGAATCTCTACCATAAGAAAAGGAGGCTTGCTCTGGCTAGACCAAGACTCAAGAGTATTAATCTACTCAGTATCTAATCAACGGATGATTTCCATGAAAGCTAATCTCTTCTATGAACAAATTAAATGAGGAATCATTATTTTCTCCCACCCTAAGTATTAAACTGTCAACTGTTACACCAGGCAGCAGCTTTTAAAACATAGCATCTAATATCTAGCACTGTATGGGTAAAGAAGATGAAGTCTATATAAGGGAAGTAAATAGATCGAAGTCAGATGGGAACGGCGAGGTATAGCTCAGTGGTAGAGTATGCTTGAGACACTGAGTTCGTTCCTCACCACTAAAAAGCAAAATAAAAAACCACAAACCCCTGCACCACAGGGGTGTTGAATTTGCATTTATACTGCTTGGGTTTGTTGCACAATCTATGTTTACACCCAGTTCACAGACTTTTGTCAGGTGACTTGTTCAAGGTGACATCTCATTGACAGCAACACCAAGAATAGAACTCCAACTCTTAAGACTTCTTCCTGCTTCGGCCTTCCTCAGTCACAGCTAGAACACCCTTTCCTGAAACATCTGATGGAAAAACATCCTGTCACAGATTCAACAACACTTTGAAGGCTGATGGTCAGGGGTAAATGGAGCTGCCTGGGAAGGTTACTGATCAGGCCTAGAGCTTTTATTTCACAGTTATCTTCCTCCCCATATCATTCCACTGTTATGGTTTAAGCATTTTAATCCTTTTCCTAGCCAATCTCTCTCTCTCTTCCTCTCTCTCTCTCTCTCTCTTTGGCCATGTGTTATTGCTATTTTGCTATTTCAAGTTTCTCTCCAGCGGAGTACATCTTCGCTGTCCTAGTGTTGGGTTTTTCTCTTTGATTTCCTCTCATCTGCCCGGGAGACCAGCTTACCCTCCCAGCCCTCTGCACACCACACGTCTCCCTGATTCCTCCCACCTCTCCACTCTTCATCACTTTCATACCTCTACTTCCTCCCTTCCTCCCTCTCTCCCACTTCTCTTGGAACAGCAGCTCCTGAATTTCTTGCCTCCACCAAAACTGTATGGCTTTTCTCTCTCTGCTGAAGGGGGAAAAGCCGTGAAAACCCAAAATGCCATCTTTCATCTTATTTCCTATTTCCAGCACATTTTCTATTTATAACTCTGCCTCCCTCATAGCAGATTGACACAGCACTCTGCTTGATTCCCAGAATAAATGCAATTCAAGAATGGGAGGCGAGTCCACCTCCCAGGATTGGTTAGGATTTTTCCTGCCAGTATTGGGGAAGTGTCTCTGCTGGCAGCTGTGATTCCTTAGCCCATCTTTCACTGTCCTGGAATCTGCTTCCGTACAGGATTTCCCTCCTGGAAGAGCTCCTGTCGTGATCATGTCTGGACCATTCTTATATTAAGGGTAGCTTTATTCCCCAAGCATATACTGAGTGTGCCATAAAAGATACTTAAATCATACTAGTTAGGCAAGTTAATGAATGCTGGCATATTAATTAAATCATACACTGAGTTTGGGGGTAGCTAACTTAGAGTTGTAGTGAATCCACAAAGTAAACAATGCATGTAAAAATTCGCATTTTAAAATTAAAAGCCAATTTAACTTTATACCCAAGTCTCTGATGTCCCTATCACTAAATCATTTTACAATCTGAATGAGTGACATTTACTGTACCTTCCACTTTACAAATCATGCTTTACCTAAATGATTTTATTTATTCATAACCTCTGAAATGAGTATAATTATCCTCATTTTGTGGGTGACAAAACATAGATTCAGGCAATTGAGCAGCTTTCCTTTGTCACATGAGCAGTAAGTGGGCAGAAATGGGTTTGACTCATTTATCTGACTGAAGCTCACTTTAAAAACCAAGAGAGGACTTGGGGCTTCTGAACCCATCATCAGAGGAGCACATGCTGTTGACCTCTGGTCTGATCTGCAGTCCCTTTAAATATCTCTACTTGGTACATAATAGTTGCTCAAACAAGTATTTGTGGCATTGAATTACTGCATGTACCATTTTAGACTAAAAATGCCTTACCCTGCTATTATTCTAATATTCTAGGCTTGACACATACACTGAGGAAGAAACCCAGCATGAGTTGGATTTATTTATATAATACTAGGGCATTTTTCATTACGCCCACACAGACATAAAATGCAAGATTTTATAGTTTTAAGGGAGCGGAGACCCTCAAAAACACAATTCCTAGGGCCACCAAAATCATAATGTCGCCCTGGACACATAGTTTACCCAGTGTCATAGTTTCCGAGCCCTTCTTTGAAATCATCAAGGTGGAGTGTGGACCAACATGTCTGTTACTTCTTTCTGCTGCTGTGAAAGCAGCAAAGAATTAGAAACTGATTCAGCTGCCGAAAAGCCAACCAGGTTCATGTCAGGAAGGTTACTGGGTAGGGGCCAGGAGTCAGTGTTCTCTGTCTTTAAGGAGAACAAACATGGGGTGACACTTTGGCAGGCGAGATGTAGGCAAGAACTAAGAGAAACTTTGTAAGACAGTGGACCTGGCCACTGAGGAAGATGGCATACTTTGTTAGAAGTCGCCCATCTCCCTGGGATGAGCCAGACCTTCGAGGCTGCAGAGGTGCTGGAAGCTGCTTTCCACCATTTGGGACCACAGTGAAAAGAGGCTGTCTTTAGAAACTGCCTTGTTCAGTAGCATCCTCTCTACAGTAATGTGGAGTTGTCGGTTCCTTCGATTGCTCTCTGATGCGTAGCTTTAATTGTATCTTTGCTTTTATGTAGAGAATAGAATCATGTTCCCAGGAGGATAGCTGGGAGAACCCACTTCCAGCCTGGCATACAAATGGGAGCCTGCAGAACTCATGCTTCCTAAGTGGACGCAGGAAGAGAGGAAGAGCAAAGATGGCAACCTCCAAAAGGCTAGGGCAATGATGGCAAACCTTCTGAAACCGAGTGCTCAAACTGCAAGCCAAAACTCAATTATTTATTGCAATTAAACCTCAATATCCAGTGTTTGGCTGCTGGGGTGATTTGGCTCATGTGCCAACAACGAGGGTTCTGTGTGCCCACTGAGGCATGTGTGCCATAGATTGGCCACCACTACCTGGGGTTTATGTCCCTCTTGCCCTCTTCTGAGGAGCATAGACAGGAGCCACGTCATTCTTGAGATGAGTAAATTGCCTTCAGGGGAGGGTTTGTGTGGTGCTGAAAATCTACCATCCCCCTAGAAAGCTGTCCCAGACCCACGCAGGAGGTTCCATGGCTCTGAGAGAACTAACACCGTTGTTGACATAACTGCTCGTTGCCTTCCTCAGTTTTTCATGCATGTTTCTATGCAATTGAGATCATACTATACATAAATTTTGCAATTTGTCATTCTCAGTTAACTAAACATTTAAGGGGAGGGTGTGGTAATAAAATCCAGACGTTTTACACTTGAAGGACTACATCAGGCAGAAATGGCAGCAATGAGCGCCTGTTCAAATACTCCTGTCCCATCTCGTGGTATGATTTACCCATTTACACAACTCCATGAAGCAAAAAGCAGCGGTTGGCTCTGAAAGATAGGATTAAGGCAGCTGGGGTTTTGTTAAATTTGTCAATTTCTTACATTTTCCAGAACTTCAGAATAAACCAGTATCACTTTGAGTCAAAAGAAAATAAATTTGTTTCCTCTTTCAGCTGTTGCATCAGAATGAGCTGCAGAAGAGCAAGCCACTCAGGTTTGTCTTGTTGAGCCATCTGCAACCTACCTGAGAAGTGGATAATCCCCCTGGGCCTTCGCAGACTGGAAGGCCGTCTGTATTACATGAAGAAAGTGACAGCACTCTAGGCAAGATGAAGAGGTAAACGGCACACACCTGGGAGGCCCACAGCTGCCCTCTCAGAAGGATAATATTCACTTGCCCTCTTTGTGATCATGACCTCCCAACTTGGGGACTATTGAGAACAGATTGGAACACGTAGGCATCTTTAGACTCTGTTAAAGGAGCTAAGCCACCTTCTCTTTCCACCATTTACTCACTGTACTTACTGGTCCTATTCATTCATTAGGTAGAGGAGATCCAGCCTAGGAGCCCACAAAAATACTCTCATATGCAATACTAATGTATTTACCATTATGCCAACACAGACTATATGTATATTTGAATCCAGAGCCTTGTATGTTGCATGTGGTAGGCAAGCACTATACCACTGAGCTATATCTCCAGCAGTGTGTGTGTGCATGCACGTGTGTGTGTGTGTGTGTGTGTGTGTGTGTGTGTGCATGTTACTGGGACTTGAATACAGGGCTTTCACACTGAGCTACATTTTCAGCCCTTTTTTTCCTCCTCTTCCTCGTCCTCCTCCTCCTTCTCCTTCTTCACTAAGTCACTATACCCATGCTGGGTTCAAACTTGGGATCCTCTTGCTCAGCTTCCCAGAGATTATAGGCATATGTCTCCAACTCCCAGCCCTTTTTAAAAAAAGATTTATGTTGAGACAGGGTCTTGCTAAGATATCCAGGCTTGCCTGGAAATTTCGATCCTCCTGCCTCAGCCTTTGAAGGAGCTGGCATTACAAGCATGCACCACCACATTGGCTAAGTTTTATATTTTTATTTATTTTATTTTTTATTTTATTTTAAAGAGGATAAAGCAGAATAAAACCAATCAAAACAAACCAGTGTAAGTGGTACAGGATTTCAAAACATTACAAAATCAACAATAGCTACCATAATGCCTTTTGATGTCTTCAAAATAGCTGCAGATAACTTCAGACATAGTAAAAATCAAGCAGAACAGAATATAATAGAAACAATAAAAACAAGACAGTGAATGCAATTAAGGACTTCAAAACAAGCCAATAGCAAATCTAAAATTACTACCATAATATATCTTGCTCTTTGAAATAGCTGCTTGGGCCATCGGATATAACATAATCAAACAAAACAAAAGAGAGTAAAACCCAATCCGACAAAATGATGGAAACAATATAGGACTTCAAAACAAGACCATAGGAAATCAACAATGGCTACAACCCTCAGGAGACCCCCCTAGATGCCAAACTGCACACCACTATCCTCCCAACAGATGATCAGACCACGGGCCCTAGACCTGCAATGTCAGTGAAACACCAAAGCACCACAGGCATCCAATTGCATTTCACCTTAATAGCATTTCACAGTCTGTGTTTCTCAGGATAAGCTGGTTGCTTATGACGGGGGTAGGGGGGGATTGGTACTTCTTGTTTGCCAGCCAGCACTTCGGAAGGTGCTGGAGTCTGGCTGTTACTGGTCTGGTGGCCACCTGCGCATGGCACTGGTTCCCAGACTCAAGTTTTATATTTTTAAGGGAGAAGACCACAAAGACAAAGTTGCCACAGGCCCACAGAAAACATGAAGTAGTTCTGATCATTTCGCCTATATCAGTTTCATTGTTTCCACACCCTTCAATGAAATCATCAGGGTGGTTTGTGAACCTACCATCTCTCATCTTCAACAGTCTGGCACAGGAAACAGTGGGAGTTTGGGAATGAAAATAACCAAAACCATGAGGTTAAACTGAGATCCCCCTCCCCGAGCAGAATTAGGCAGATGGAGCCATACTTAGCAGGGAGCAAAAACTGCTTTCTTTAATTGCCCACACAAATAACCATTACCACACTGGAAAGATAAAAAGCAAAAACTCTAGACAATAACTTGGCATTTCCCCTTTTTGATAGGAATGATTACCCCCTCATTCTATATAATAAGGTTTTTGTGAAATGTCAACATCCCCTTTCAAATCTCTGGCCCTTCTTTTCAAATTAGAGTTATAAATAAATAAGTACAATTTGCACACCATTTGATTACATCCTTGTATTTTACCAAGATTCCCTAAGGAGGCACTTATACCAATTTTTACATCATTAAATATTTAAATAAAAACTCATGGAAGTGAATCATGGGACAAAAAGGCATTTATTAAGCACTTATTTGGGCACAGTGCAGCCCAGGCTTTAGACTTAAGGAGCAAATAGGACCTTGTCTCCCTGCAGACCAACAGCAAAGAGTTTGGAGGAAGAGCATATCAGTTCCAATGGAAGAAGACAATATAGAGACTCTCGGTTTTACTTGGAGTCCCTATTCAGCAGCCACAAATACAGAGAATGTCATCAAGAATCGAGATGTAAGCTGAACCAAGAATGTGAAACTCAAATCTCTGAGTCCACAGCTTAGCCAGTTCAGAAATGCCATGGAAAAGTTACTGAGTTCACTTCACCTCAAATAACTGTAGCTATGGAAGAAAATCACTGAATTCACTTTTTTTCTGAAGTCTGGTAATTTTTCAACACATTTTATAAAACATTTTCATTAGTAAACATTTACTGAGCATGGCCCTATGCCAAGACAGTATAAAATAGGCCCAATTCCCAGGAGTTTGCATTGTAGTTGTGAAACACAGAAAATCCTCGAGGTGAATGGATCACAGCTCTATCAGGGCAGGCCTACACTGATCAGAAAGGAAGCACATGTAAAGTTGGGCCCAATGAGAGCGTGGTGCTGAAAGATTAGTATTAAAAAGAAGGCAAGAATTTTGCATCAGGATTATATCTCAGGAAGTAGCCAGATGCCACCCATGGCAGGCTTAAAGGGTAAACTCCTTTGAAAGACTTTTCTTTAAGAAGAGAGCCCCAAGGGTCCCTGCTTACTCAGGGGTACCTAGAAAAGTATTTCCCAGAGTTCAGCCATCTGAGCACTCAAAGGCCCCTGCAGCCATGGTCTAAGGGGGCCAGGCTACTTTTCAAGCTGGAAGCAGATCCCAGTGTTATCCATGTGGGGCTGAGTGATTGGGGAGTGGTCCCAACTTCAAGTTCCACATGAGAGAAGAGAGAAGAGAGAATCCTCAAGTGACAGTGTCAGTACAGATCCAGCAGAAAGCAGATGGCATACTCGAGAGAGTTTAGCAAAGGAAATATTTACTGAGGAGTGGGCAGAGCTCAGCAAAGCAGCCACAGTGTGAACTTATGAAGACAAAGGGTGCAATGATGCTACTGGAGCCCCATGGGAA